>PVJH01002084.1:0-179850 GCA_004026705.1 Nesogale talazaci | reverse complement strand
TGACATCCTTTTGCAGAGGAGTTACAAGGAGGAGATGAGTCAGTTAAGATACAGGGAAGGAGCTATGAAATATGCAACCTTCCTCTAGTTCCCATGCTGCCTCCCACCCACTATCATGACCCCAATTCTACCACATAAATCCAGCTAGACCAGGAGATGTACAGTGAAGTTGGAAACATGGGAAACTTAGGATAGATGACCCATCAAGACTAGTGATGGGAGTGGTAATACCAGGAGGGTGGAGGGATGGAGGAATGGAGAGGGAGAGCCAACTTCAGGGATCTACACGTAGCCTCCTCTCTGGGGCATGGACAACAGGGAAGTGAGTGTTGGGACACATTGGACAGTGTACAGGATGAAAAAATAATTTGTAAATTACTAAGGGTTCAGGGGGAAGGGTGGGGAGGAAGGGTAATATAGGGAGCAGACAATGGGGGCCTGGAGGGAGGGAGAATGTTTTGAGAGTGATGATGGGTGTGTAAAAGTGGCCTGAATACAACTGATGTTGTTAGGGATTGTGATGGGAGTTGTAGGGGCCCCCCCAATAAAATGATTAATTTTTTTTAAAAAGGGGGGAAGGGAAAGGGGAGGGTTTTTTTTTTAAGGCACTTGTATCAAGGGCTCAAGTGGAAAATATTGGGAAATGTATATGGAAGTATGTGTGCAAATGTGCTTGATACAAATGATGTACTGAATGTTGTAGTAGCTGTAAGAGCCCCCAATAAAATTTAAAAAAAGAAAGAAAAAGAGAGGTATCTGCTTCCCTAGAGATCACAAGCTATAGGGCACTTGACTCTGTCCTGTATGGGCACTGTAAGTCGGAACCAAGATGGCGGCACAATGGAAACGGGGATGAGCCAGCACAAGGTCTGTGGTGCCGTGATTCCTCAATTACAAAATGAAGTCTATCAGTGAGCAAAATGACCCAGACATCTCATCCTGAAATGGAGAGCAATGTGAGAGATCACTTTTTTAACGATCCAAACAGAGCCCCAGAAAGCAAGCCCAGGACACCACTCTCAGCAGCAGAGCTTTTGAGATGCCCAGTGTCCCAATGTTAAATTTTGTACGTGTGTTTCCTGGACAAATCTAGATATGATTTACCAGTGTCTCTCCCTTGGGTTTTTATGAGGTTAACATGAGGTACCACATTAACGTGAGGTACCAAATGGAGCCAAGAAAGACAAATTTATCCACCAAAGACAAATTTCCTGACCAACTGAGATTGGACAATACGGTTGGAACTGGAGACTTCAGGGGCTTTCAAATGAATCTGCAGGTATAGACAGAGGAGCTAGAACTGCAAGGGCAGGTACCTGACTACATGTTCTGATTCCAGAATGGGAAGCTCCTCTCCCCAGGAATTGACAATAATCTCAGAGATAACCAAGCTTAGTGCCATCTTTTGGGGAGGCATGGGGGCAGGAAGGGTGACTAAAAACTTTCTTTTATGTTAACTTATCCCTTTTTTTTCTTAAGAATATACACAATAGACCCTACATCAATTCTACAAGTTCTACATATACAATCCAGAGTCTAAGATTACCTTCTTCAAGTTGTATGCCCATTCTCACTCACCTTACCTTGTTCCTCCCCCATAAATAGAAATTCTTTGCCCTCTAAGTTTCCTATCTACTCTTTCCAGCTGCTGCCATCTATATGATCCCCTTCAAAGTATTAAATATGCCATGGACTTCCAGAAGAATGAGCGAATTTCCCTTGGAAGAAATATAGCCAGGATACATCTTAAAAGCAAAGCTATTAAGACCTGGTCTCCCATACTTTGGGCATATTATCAGAAGAACATACTCTTTTAAGAAGGACATCATGCTTGATAGAAGCTCAACAAAATGGGCCGTCCCAGTGGCTGCAATAATCGGTCCACACATACAAGGACTGTGAAGGAGCTCCAGGCTGGGTAGTGCTTCATTCTGCTCAGCATACGGTCCCTGTGAGCCAGAACTGGCACCTGGCACCTGGCAACCGGAACAAGACCACGATGCTCGAGGCAGTCATTATTTACCAGCTAAATCAAACTACTGCTTAGCTTCAAGTTGAAGAGCCAGAAATGTTTGGTCATTTGGGTTTGGTTTTTTGTTGCTGTTGTTTAAGGTTTAAAGACTATCTCAGGCCAATCATCTCAGGGGGTTGTGTGGCCTCTCTGACACTGAAAAGTCTGAATTCCATAAGAATTTGAAATTCTGTCCTAAACTTTTCCACTCTTGACTAACATGCTTCCTTGGAATTTGATCATTATTCCATAGAGCTGTTGACCAAAATGTTGGTTTCTGAGAACCAAACATCATTCAGTTCTTTTTGTCTGATGATCAAGGGGAGGGTTCTGCACATTCGATGTTCTCCTCTATTCCTGGGACTCCTCTTCTCCCTCTGTTGCTCAGCAAATACAGACCAGTGTTGTACCCTGAATGATGATTTGCAAGTTTTTAGGACACCAGGCATTCATAGTTCTATTTATTTATATGTAAAATAATTCTTTATTACTGCCCCAACTGAGGCCCAATGCATGTTAGGCTCTGAGCAATTGTCCATCCTCCCCCTACAAAGGAACATGAATCAGGTATGGAGAAAGGTTCGAGCCCTTCTTCAGCATTTCCCAAAGTGGAAAGGTTCTGTGGGGGCCTCTGCTCTAAAAGAAGATGTGGAAGAGGAGCAAAGTGCTTGTCTACTACAGGGTGACACATCTCCTGGGATGCTCGCTCTATACCAGGCACTGCTAAGAAAGTCTGTCTAAGCCACTGCACTCTCCCTGAAACAAAGAGGTGGGGAAGAGCACGTGCCAAAGACCATACCCATTCAGCTATCACCTTCCCCTGTATTTCTCCTGCAGCAACCCATCCCTGCCAGACCCTTCTGCTCTCACTGCAAAACCTATGATTCTGTGACATGGAATGCAAACCACGTGATGCTGATCATTGCACTTGCATGATTATTTAGCTTGGCACATAATCCACAAAAATACTAATACAGCTTTCAGCATCCCCATCTCAACCCTGTCCCCACCCCCTCTTCCAATGACAAAGTGGTTTCAAAGCGGTCTTTATTCTCCGAGTTTCAGGGTCTCGTCTCAGTTTTGGGTTATAGTCACTGAATGGCGATGACTAACCATGATTTTGCCCAATAAGAGCTTTCCCTGGACATCATTCAGGACAAATGTACAAGAGAAGATCCTACGTTTTCTTACATAGAATAGTGTTCCCTTAGAAACATTCTAAGGTGCCCTGGTAGTACTATCAGGCAAGCAGTGGCTGCTAACTCCAGGGTTGAAAGTTCAAACCTACCAGTTGTTCCACAGAAAAAAAAGAGAAGTTTTCTGTTCCCATAAATATATACAGTCTCAGGCATCTGGGACCAAGAACAAAACCATACCCAATGTGAATGGAAGGGGGTGGTTTGGGGGAGGCATGAGGTGGAGACCCAATGCTCATCTGTAGACAATTGGACATGCCCTCATAGAGGGTTCACAGGAAGAGATGAGCCAGTCAGCGTGCAGTATAGCACAGATGAAACACACAACTTTCCTCTAGTTCTTTGGTGCTTCCTTGCCCCACTATCATGACCTCAATTCTACCTTAGGAATTGAATTAGACCAGAGCATGCACACTGCTACAGATAAGAGCCCACAATACAGGGAATCCAGGACAGATAGACCCGAGGATTAGAGGAGGGTGGGGGATAAAGGGGAGAATTAATTACAAGGATCAATCTAGAACTTCCTCCCAGGGGGTCGAATAGCAGAAAAATGCATGAGGGGCAATGGAGTACAATGTAAGATATGAAAATAGCAATCTATAACTTATCAAGGGTTATGAGGAAGGATGGTGCAGGAGGGAGAGGGAAGAAATAAGGAGCTGACATCAGGGGCTCAAGTGGGAAGAAATGCTTCAAAAATGATGATGGCAACATATGTGCAAATGTGCTTGACACAAGAGATGAATCTGTGAATTATGATAAAAGATGTAAGATTCCCCCAATAAAAGTATTTAATAATAAAAAAGACATACAACCTGAGAAAACATATTCAAGATCACTGAGGCAAAATTGACTCAGTGGTAATTGGGTTGATTTTTAGGTTGGGAACATATTGCTGATTTTTTGGGGGGAATTGTATTTAATGCACTTGAGAGTTCAACCTTCATGACTCTGGGAAAAGACCAAATGGATAATAGAATCTCCATTCATAATAAATCGAACATTCTGCATGCGTGAGCATTCACATCGAACCCAGTCAGATATCATGGGAAGTTATACTTCTAAATATCCAATACTTAACAAGTCTTTTGATATTTTTAAGAGAGTGTTAAAACTGGACAAGTAGGACAACTGGAGAAACATTTAATCTATCAAAAATATGTTGTCAGTTTAATAGAAGCTCATTCTTTTCACAGTGCTCATTACCTTAAACTTAGATCAACCATGAACCTGTTAAATGTTATACAATGTTTCCTTCAGTCCAGAGACAAAAACACACCACATACCATATTCTTCTCATTCACTGAAGTCAGGAGGGGTCCCGACTACAGCAACACCCAGTCTTAGGGCAGTAATAATAATAATCATAGTTACAAGCATCTATTAAGCCCACCCCCTCCAATTAGCAAGGCTATGAAAGCACTACATCTCATCCCATTTAGTTCTTATATCCACTTTATAAATTAGGAAGGAAAATATAATTTATGGAATTAAGAATAGAAACATACAATTGAATATGATTCAACCATAATTGGAAATCAAGTGTCGACACATGCTACAAAATGGATGGCTCTTTGTCTGGGGTCTTAAAGGCTTGAAGACAAACAAGTAGCCAGCTAGCTGAGAAGCAACAAAGTCCACAAGGAAGAAGCACATCAGTCTGTGTGAGCATGAGGTGTTGATGGAAGTAGGTATCAGGCATCAAAGACCCAGAACAAAAAAAACATACGAATGTGAATGAGGGGGGCTGAAGAGTAGAGACCCAAAGCCCATCTGTAGACAAATGGATATCCCCTTACAGAAGGGTTTTAAGAAAGAGATGAGTCAGTCAGGGTGCAGTATGGCACCAATGAAACATACAACTTTCCTGTAGTTCTTTCATATCCCCCCCAATATCATGATCCCAATTCAGCTTTACAATTCCAGCTAGACCAGAGTATATACACAGGTACAGATAAGAGTTTCCAACACAGGAAATCCAGGACAGATAAACCCCTCAGGTCCAATAATGAGAGTAGCAATACCAGGAGGGGAAGGGGAGGAGAAGGAAGGGGGAACCAATCACAATGATCTACATATAATCTCCTCCCTGAGGGGTGGACAACAGAAAAGTGGGTGAAGGGAGATATCGGTCAATTAAGACATGAAAAAATAGTAATCTATAAATTATCAAGGATTTGTAAGGAGGGAGGGGGGAAATGAGGATCTGATACCAAGGGCTCAAGTAGAAAGAAAATATTTTGAAAATGATGATGGCAACAAACACACAAATGTATTTGACACAATGGATGCATGCATGAACCCCCAATAAAATGATTTTTTAATGGATAGCTCTTAAAATTTTTTATGCTAAGTGGAAGAAATCAAGCTCCAAATCATCACATATTATATAATTTCATTTATAAAAAATGTCCAGAACAAACAATTGCATGCAGTCAAAGAAGAGTTGACAGCAGATAGAGACAGGGACATGGGGAGAAATGGAAAATGGGTGCTGGGTTTCTTTTAGGGTGATGTTAAGGTCCTATAATGTAAAAATGGCTGAAACGAAACACTCTTGATACTTAAAGAGTGTGGATACTCTTAAAGAGTACAATTTGTGGTATATTAATTATATCTTTATAACTTTGTTAATTTAAAAGTCAGATAGATATTAAATGGCAACCTGAATTCAAGTCTGGTTTGTTGGGCTCCAGAACTTATATCAGTCACCATACTACGTCTCTGATCATAGTTATTTTCAGTAAATATTTGCTGATGATATCATTGAATTTCCCTATAAGTAATATGGATTGTACTGTCATTCTAATCACTTATATGCTGGAGGTAATCCTCGGGCACACTTCCCACTGAGACTCCCAAAGATTGATATGCATTAAGAGTTATTGATCTAGTCATCATTTTTAAACTTTCTATAACTTGAGGCAGTGACTGATGTAGAGGGAAAACAAAACAAAACAAATTTAAGCATAACATTTTGATAGGAATGTGACCAAAAGTCTTCTGGGGACAGGAGTAGGACACTCTGGGACAAATAAAATATGAACTTGATTGCATCACTTTCATGCTTAAAGCCCATCCAAACTCCTCACCGTGGACAATAATAGTCTTGCACGTCTGTCCCTGCTTCTTATCTAACCTCATTTCCACATCAGTCACCATCTCCCTGGCTCTGTTTGCTCCAGCAAGTCCAAACTCTGTTCTTCTTGGATATTTCACAAGGGCCTTGGCAATTGCAGTTTCAGTGGTGAAATCGCCAGAACTTCCCCTTTCGTGTGTTGGCTCTGTGGAGACATTCATTCAGGTCTAATATCCCAAACCCTCACTCCTCCCCTGAACGCCAGACAGCTAGATTCAGCTACTTCACAGACATGGCATCATGCCTGTCCCAAACACCCTCAAAGCTATTGGGTCTCTTCTGAACTCACTCTTCTCCCTCCTCTTCATTTAACTTCCTGTTCCCTGGTACAACCCTTTTCAATTGGAAACTGAAATTTCCACCCAACTGCCCCATCAGGACACCTCGGTCAGCCTCTGGACCTTGTCATCAATCCTACTGATGTTCCCCAGCCAACGTCTTGACAGCATTTCTTCTCTTCCATCCCTCCAAGCAGTTCCTTAGTGCAGGGTCAATGTTTCTTCCAAACTTGACTTTGCACTACCCCAGGAAGAGCAGCCGAGCATAGGGGCCTGGAATGTCGGATCCATGATCAGGTCTCCCTCCCTCTACTCCTCTCCCTCTGCCTCACTCTTTTCCTGAAAAGTAAAGCTCAATGAGTGTCCCATGCCCCCTGAACACACAACCACCACCACAAGATCTGTCTCCTGAGGCCCTGGAGCTCCACTGACTGGAATTCCCTTCTCTGTTATCTTCCCCTCCCTCCCATCCTCACTAGTTTGCTTCTGACTAGCAGCTCAGCTCCAAAACTCAACTCAAATATCACCTCTTCCAAGCCGCCTTTGCACATTCCTCTAGCATGCAGGGCTGCCTCTCCTGGGTGCTACAAGAGCATTCCTGATGAACCCCTCTGACAAATTTTCACTCACTTCTAAATTACATGTCTTTTCTCAACTTCCCCCCACGTGACTCTGTGTTCCTCCAAGCACAGACTGCTAACAGTAGGTATTCCACTTGACACTTTCCTGGGCTCAGTGTTCACCTGCAACAATTTCCTGATGTGTTCCTCTGTGCCCTGCGTTCTAGACGCAGTGTCACCCTTTCTCTGTCACCTGCTCATTCAGCAAGTGGTGTTGTTGTGGCTGCAAGGTTTTGGTGACTGCAGAGCACACAGGGGAGCCAGGGGTCAGAGTCGGGGATCAACTACAGTCTGGATGGGCATCTCTGCCCACTGCAGTGAGAGGTAAGGGAACAGAGACCAGAGCAAACTAAAATTAGCCAGATCCAGCTACTCAACACGGTTGATGATTCGGGCAGACAAATCTTTGCGGCAGACCTGCTGCTGACACAGCACGGTGGAAAGGGAGCCCAACGAGTACTCAGCAGACCGAAAAAGGAAAGCCGGTAATACCTTGAAGACAAGAAATTGGAAGTTCTGCTGAGTCATCCTGACTGAAAGCTGCAGGCACGGTAAGGAGGACCCATGCTGACTCTGCGTTTTTGTTTTTCTGCCACACACACAAAATGTAGCAGACAAGAAATGGCATCGTTGTTCTTTCTATTTCTTCAGCGTGTCTCAAGTAGTGGAGGCTGCATTTACGTATCCGACACCATTTAAATGGTACTGCTCTTGCAAAGAGGCAGTCCTGACCAAGAGAATGATGAGAATTTTTAATACGGACTAAAGTTCTGATAATGAAATACCGTAACCCAAACCAAACCAACCTCACTGCCATTGAGGCAACTCTTGCTCTGAGTGGACCCTAAAGGAGAGAGTGCTACTGCCGCTGTGGATTTTGGAGACAGCAACCTTTATGGCCTTTGAAAGAGTTCCTCCCTCGAGCTCCCGGTGATTTGGCATTGCTGACCTTGGGGTGTGCAGTCAACCCAGGACACCACCAGGCTTCACATCAGAGAGGGAAGCTCTGTCACTACTCGCTGTACTGGAAGAGCCACGGTTACAGCAGAGTCGCTCTGATGGTGCAGTGGTCAAAGCACTCGGCTGCTGGCACAAAGGTCGACAGTTCAAACCCGGGTGCCACTCTGCAGAAGTAAAATATGACCCCCTGCTTTGGTAAAGCACTGAAAACCCTACAAGGCAACCCTGGCCCCCAGGAGGGCTATGAGTCAGAATCGACTTGATGGCAGTGAGTTTTGTGTGGATTAAATTGACAGCTCTTGTTCACATGTGGTACGAAGGCGTTTGTACAACCGGCTTCAACTTGGAAGTGAAGTTCAATGATAAGCATATGTTCAGCTCTGAGAAAATCAGGAAAATTCTCATCAGGGCTGTAATTTCTTTGGGAGTCGGTATCTGCATCTGTCTTTGCTCTTTCTAGTTGAGTCAGGTGAATTTCATAGCAAACAGTACAATGGAAGAAACCTCTAGACGTGGGTCAAATTATACCTTAATCAATCATTTATAATGCTTTTCATAGACAGTAACACTTACTATAGTTAACAATTAACTATCATTACTCAAAAGTTTACTTCATTTAAAGTCATAATATCGAAGTAGTGTATGGGGAACCCTTTTTGTGTGAGATATTTAACAGGGTAAGGCTTAAATGTCTTTCCTCTCAGGAAAAGGTAGGGAAAAGGAATTCATTCTATACAAACTATATTTTCATTAAATGCGTATGACACATTACCAGTGGGAAAATATCCATTGCTTTAATGACAATACTTTGGACTAATCACAGGCATGACATTAGTACTCTTCTTTCTTACAAGGGCTATGACTAAGGACTTACTTGTTCAGTGTGAGGTCAAGAACGAATTTGGAGCCGAAGGCTTCAATCTGGAAGCTTGCCTGGGCCAGGTGGACGGCCTATCAAAAAGACAAAGAAATTTAGCCGAATGTCCTGCTTTCAAAGGGAATTAAATCCATACCAAGATTATTATTTAATAAGAATACCTTCCTTTATCAATTCACCTCTGTATCTTCACAGCAACTCAAGTCTTTACATGGAAACTAGAAGAGTTGTCATGGTGTCTCTGGGAAAATCTAAATATTTGCTCTACAGGGAAAGAATAGAAGACAACCCATGCCTTAAAATGAAACCCACTATGACCAAAATCAAACGCACAGTCTGCTGGCCTTCTAAACAGAACATGATGAATTATGCAGATATCTGTCCAATGAAAGCTTGATTTTAACCCATTTTGAGCACACCACTAACCAACCTTTTCCGCACACCTAAGTGAAAAATCATGGCAGATTGCTGCCTTTCATCAGAATTGAAACTTTTTCTAAATGATGTTTAGTCGGTCATCTGTATCCACGAGTTTGGGATTGGCATATTTCACCAAACGCAGATCAGAAATATTCAGGGGAGGGGGGGAGAACAGAAAGTCCTGAAAAGCAAAACTTGAGTTTGCACATGAGGAGTACTACGCAGAACATTCTGGAATGAAGTGATATGCAGGTACTGTAGCCTCCAGCAAGTCACAGACCTTCAGCCACCCTCCAGCACGCATTGTCTGTGCACTGGTGCCCAGCATCTCATTCCAGCTCCACTTGTGTTGTAGGAACACTTCATTTCTAGAGGGCGGGGGGCGGGGGGGGGGGCTGGGGTCAGTATAGCTCCTAAAAGCAATGCTCTTTAGAGGCAAGGATGGTAAGACAACATCTCACATACTATGGATATGTAATCAGGAAAGACCAGCCCATTCCTGGAGAAGGGCGTCACCCTTGGTAAGGTAGGGGGACAAAGGAAAAGAAGAAGACCCTCGACAAAACAGATTGATGCAGTGGCTCCAACAATGTGCTCCAAACTAAGAACGACTGTGAGCATGGTGCCAGACCAGGTGGTCTACATGGGGTCTCTGTGGGATGGTGGTGTATATGCTGTCTTTATGAGACTCTATATGGAGTCTCGATTAATTGGAACTAACTTGACAGCACTTAACAGCAACACAGAACACAGAGAAGTGGTCAAATCCATCCCTTAAAGGCTAAGAGGGGGTGGATAGTGCTACCTCTCACTGAGAAAATAGGAAACCTTACATATTTTGAAAAATGACATACTGCCTGCCGGAGTGGTCTGTGAGGGCAGCAAGAATGAACAGCGCCGTCACACGATGAGACTGAAATTCATGAACATGTTCATGCTGCCCTTACAATGGCAAAAAATAGTCTTTCTCATACATGCTGAAGTGCTCGCAAAGACTAAGAAAGCATTCGGTGTGTGGGTAGACAGCATGTCACAGCAACATATCCCTGTCTGTTGATGACAAAATTGTGCACGAAAAAGCATTTAGGCTTTGTGAACACTATGGAGAGAACTGAAGAGAGGGAGGGGAAGGAATTTAAGGTCAGAAGGAATTTAAGAGATAAGTTGCTAGTTATGTAAAGTGCTCCACCAACCAACAGCTCACCGCCTTCATGTTGATGCGGGCTCATGGCAACTCTACAGGGCGGAGTAGAACTGCCCAGTGAGTTTCTGAGATGAACTATTTACAGGAATGGAAAGCCTCTTCTTTCTCTTAAAGTGCCAGGGCCTCAAAAACTTCAAACTCGTAAGAGAAACAGCATCTGCTGGGGCTTAGGAAGCACCAGTGTTCCCAGAAGTGTTCAAGACACATGTAGAAGGGAAAGGTTATCATCCAAAGCAGGTCTTCAACAGGGGGAAATGGGTTTTTATTCTGCATGACCATGCAATCGTACCTACATCTGTACAAGTGCCAGCGAAGCAGGATCCAGGATCCAAAGACTGGAAAGACCCTTACTCTGGTTCTGTGTGGCAACGCAATTGATCATTTGATCAAGGCAGGCCTCATCTACCGAGTAAACAATCTCTGGATCCATAAGATCAGAACCAAAAATTGCCTGTCCAGTATCTGGTAACAAAGACAACAAGAAAGTCCAGTTGATAAGCTCTGTGTTCCTTGAACGGTTCCACCAGTACTTCATTCCTAAAGGGAGAAAACACCTCTAGGAAAAGGAGCATCACTCAAGGTCCTCCTGATGACAATGTTCTCAACCACCCCCAATGTCTCTGCCATACCAGTGATGTCCTGGCCTCCCCTCACTATATCACTGCGGCCACCACCCAATCAAGGCCTCCTAAAATGCAGGAAGGTGACCTTCAACAGGACCCAGGCATCATAGACTTACGGAAAAGCTTCACAAATGCAGATACAATAGTATTTATTTCAGAGGCTGTCGGGGGCCTAAGACAACCAACCATTGCACATTGGAAGCCGTCCAACAAATCAGGGAGGTTTCAGGGGCCTCCTCAATAAGGATACAGAAGTTAGGGTTAGCTTGAGGGAGAATGGGGAAGTTGGTAAGGAAGTCTTCTCTGCCATGATCAAGGACCACATTGAGGAATGCAGAGAGGAGCAGACAGAAGCAGCTTGAAGATCGGTTGGAATTCTCTACCAGAAAAGATGACAAATCTACTTGGGCACAGAAACCATGCATGGCATTTGGGGGGGCGGGGGGGTCTAATCATTTTATTACAACTCTTATCACAGTCCATACATCCATCCATTATATGCCAAGCACATTTGTACATTTGTTGCCATCATCATTCTAAAAGCACTTGCTTTCTATTTAACTCGCAATATGAGACAACCCCACCGGAGCTGAACCACCTTTGCTAGGAGTTAGTGATGAGTACAGGTGCGTTGTGAATAATATAAATTAACAAACCATTGGTGTCTGAGAATAAAAGCTTGCCTCCACGAGTCTCTCTGGAGAATGAGAACCCGGACAAATATCAATGCACTGCCTTCATCAACTGCCCTTCACACACAGTCAGCCTTCCTGCAGCCTGAGATCCTGGGGGCAATGGAGGTGGCCAGTGGATGAAGGCCTCCTGGAGAGCTGCCAGACACCCTTGTCACTGCTCTGCCCACCCTTCCCCAACACCACCCCCTGCTCCCCTTTGCCCTCTCCCTCCACTTCCAGATGATCAGAGTGCTACCCAGCCTTCACAGGCAGCCTCTCTGCTGACTTTCCACGAAGTCCTGCTCTGAGATTATGTTCCTCCCTTATTCTTTCCTCCTTCAAACTCTCCACTGTTGCTCAGCATGAGCTCCAGTCAAGTCACAAGGATCTTGCAAGCAGGCAGACCCTTGTTGGTGAGTGATCTTCCCCCTATCCCAATAGATCCACGTTCCTGTCATTCGCTAGGAACACTATGCATTAAGGCTCATTGTGTGTGTGTATAAAGGTGGCTGGAGCATGGTGGGTCCGGGCACAGCCTTCAGGAAAGCAGCTCGAAAGCTGCCAGCCTGGGGGTATCTAAGGACCGCAGCGACAAAGACTGAACCATGCCTAAGAACAGAGGGGATCATAAAGGCTTACTTGTCTTTTCAAACTGAGCAAAGTCTGAGTACGAATCCACCTGTCAGATAAACTGATTTAATATTTCTTCACGGCCTTCACCTTCTATGCACAAGTTCTATAGCATTGATTGATTCATCTAATAAAGTTGTATCTGTTAAAAGTCTCTTCAATACATTGGAGTGTGTGTATGTGTGTGTTATTTGTTTCTAATCTCTTTCCATCGCTCTATGTTCTACATTTGCATGTAGGGTACAATTTTCTCTACACCAAAATCAATACCCGTCCAGGGATTCTTTTCCCTATCATTATGCCCTTTCTGCTCGGCCTTATACCGGATTAAAACAACTGTCAATTTCTGGGATTCCTCAGCCAGACCATTTTAACTGATCTGATGTTTTTAAACAAAATGCTATTATGAAATGGTTTCGATAATAACCAGTAGTTGTGGTTACTCCCACAGTAACCCTTCAGAAAAGAGTAGAAGCAAACCATCCAGTTGTAGACTTATAAAGCTTTATGGAAGTCAGTGGGGAACCTCTTTCTCTTGCAGAGTGACTGGTGGGTTAGACCCATCGACCTTATACTTAGTAATTGAGTGCCTTAACCACCGCCTCACTAGGGCCCATTTTGATGATTGTCTATTTTAAACATGCTTCTAAATCAGGTAAAGTGCACCCTTATAATTAACATTCTACCAATTACACTGCCGGATGTTATTATGGTTCCCCACCCACCCCACCCCACCTCACCTCCACCCAATTAGCCTACTCTTCCACATGGTAGGAAAATTAGAAGATTAGTTAAGATGAATGAAAGTTTTATAATACACAGCCCTATCGTGGAGGTTGAGTAAATACGATTTTTGAGTTGAGTAATGCACCGAAGATACAGAGATGACCTACAGATTTGCTCTTATTTTACAAAACAGGAGGTGCACAGGGAGGTGTCAAACTGTTTTCAATGAAGCAGATCAGACCAGAGTACTCCTTCAGATGACTTCCTGAACCACACATAAGGTCATAATCTCTCTGCTATTTCTCCACCACAACTACACAGAAGGAATCGCTGATATTTGTTTTATAAGGACATTCACAATAATAGCACTCTAAAGAATGCGGGGGGGGTGGGAAGAGGGAGAGACAGTGATAGTCAAACAGTGCTACTTCATGACATCCCTGGGCTCAGAATTACTACCCTGGAAAACGGAGAACAGCTGTTGCCTAAGTATTTGGGCAATTTTTTTTGTTTTTGACTCAGAATCTGGCACAGGGAAATTACAGGAGCTTTATAAACAAAAACAAGTGAACTCAATTATATACACAAACCTCCTTCACTGAAAAACAATGTATACATGGGAACAATGTGCTTTGGGGTCTTTTTACTTTGTTAGTGTCTCTTTAGTAAATAGCACCTAAGAGCATCACATTGCATACAGTTTCAAGATTGTTAAATTCCTTAACTAAGTTTTTTTGCACCTTATGATGAAATAATGTGATAATATGGTGCACTTCTGTATTGTCAACTCTATACATACTTGCATTCTGAAATAATTAGTGTTGATGTGGACATCAAAACAGGAGAACCAGATGAGTCAGTACTTACAAAAATAAGAAGATGGCACCTCCAAATGATACAGGCTTTCACAAAGAGCCCTGGTGGTGCAGCTGGTTAAGTGCTGGGCTGCTAACTGCTAGGTCAGTACTCCAAGCACAGCGAAAGACACGGCCACCTGCTCCTCTACGGAACAACCGCCTGGAAAACCCCATGCAGCAGCTCTTCTGTCTCAAGGAGATGGCATCTACGCAAGGCAGTCAGTCAGTCGGTGCTTTCATGCAAGCAAGTGCTACACATCATGGGAACTGGATCCAGGGGCCTTACTATTGGCCTGCCTTACATCACTCAGGCAACAACGTGCTGGCCCTGTGGGATTCAGAGCCCTGGAGAGGTTTCTAGGACCGAAGAGACACGCATGGGAGGAGGAAGGAGCAGCTGAGCTCCCAGGAAGCCTGGAGCTATGAAAAGCCAATGCCATAACGGGAGTCACAAGCCAGGATTAATGAAACCATCTCCTCGATGAGAAGGAATCATGGGAGAGGCAAAAACAGTTCAACAGTTGATTTCTAAAGAGATTATTGTGATTCTTCCTTCTTTTTGCCATCTTCATTGCTGTAATAGTGTTGGGTCAAATGTACTATTAGAACAAACACTATTAGCTAATAGGTATTTGAACAAGCAATACTATCACTGAAAAAGATATGTAAGTTCTAGATCTTTTTTAATTATATGTGGAATATGTATTATATAAATTAGATACCATTAAAAGTATTTAATAATAAAATCTCGGTATATGTAAATAATTATATGTGTTATATGATAATGTAATTATATGTTATAAGACTGCTTTGAATACATATACATTTATATCACTCTTTTCAGGTAGTATTTCGTCTCCCTTTATCATTTTGCCAATGGGTTTCACTCCTCACCTGTGATTTCTCATGGCTGAGTCTACCCCATAACTGGACAACAGAAAGGTCTCTCAGGAAGATCTTTTTCCTTACAGAGCAAAAATCCCAATACACACATATATCCAGATAGTTCCGCTTTACATATACTATGCCACAATCCTTAGCAAAATTTCTTCATATTAATTTTAATTTCTATAATTAATGTTATTGTTGTTAAATTAATTTTATTGTTGATTCTGTGTGGTACCATCAAGTAAATTTTGGCACCTAGCAAACCCACATGTCAAAGAAAAATTGTCTTATAGACTTTTCTAGGCCCTGGGTCCAAAGTGAGCTATGCATTGAGCTGCTAACCTTGAGGTAAGTGGTTCAAACCAACCAGCTACTCACTCCATGAGCCAAAGAAGAGGCTCTCTACTCTGGTAAAGATAGAAAGACTCAGAAACCCACAGGGGCAATTCGGAGTTGTGATGAGTCCGAATCCTCTTGATGGCAGTATGTTTGGTTTGGATCTGTCCTGTTGACTGCAGGAGATCACCGGGTCTTTCTCCTGTAGAATCATTAAACTCAAAACCAAATCCGATAGAGAAGGACAGAACTGTCTCTGTTGGTTTTCGAAAAAACAGCCTCATCTTTTTCCCTCAGAGCAGATGGTGAGCTTGAACCACTGGCCTTGAGGTTGGCAGCTTGGAAACCACTATGGGACCAGGGATCCTGTGTGGAAAGCAAAACAAACAAAGTCCGACCTAGTCGATTTGGACTCACAGCAACGTCGTAGAACAGCGTAGACCTGCCCTTGTGGATGTCTGAGATTGAAACACTTGACAGGAGTAGAAAGTCCCATTTTCTGTCTCAGGGCAGATGGTGGTTTTGAACTGCTGACCTTATGGTTGAAAACCTATGGCATAACCCCTGATCACCAATCTTCTAGTGAACAGCCCAGAACTTAACTCCTGTGCCACCAGAGATGCTTAATTTGATCCTATGAGTTTCAAAGTAATACAACATAACACTCAGAAAACCATTTTAAATCATATTCTGCTTCGAATTCCTTATTGTAAACTAACATGCTGATGACCACTCAGACTAGTATGAACTTAGAAAACAAAATGTCCTACATTTTTGGTGTTTCAGTCATCTCAAGGTCTTATCATATCTATCCACAGGAATGCAGCACCCCATGAAACTGGGAGATAGGTATTGTTTATTGCCCTTTTATAGAAGACAATGTTGTGATGAGCACAGAGCAGATGAGCGATGTTTTTGTTCAAGGTCAAACATCAAAGAATGAGATGGGGGGGGGTAGCTTCAGCTCAGTCAGGACAAAGTGTCAGAAGCCCTCAAACCCCCATGTCTCCAGCATCAAAATATAAATGCTGATACTTCCTAATGAAATGTCTGCAAGGATCAATTTATATAATACTGTTACGAAAAGCTCCTTGCAAAAGATGAGACACACAAAAAGAGCTCAGTAATTCAAGAACAAAGTGGTGAAGTCAAAAGATGGGGAAAAAGGGAGGAAAAAAATACCTGGGTTAGAAAGGATAATCAGTCAGCCCTCCCTTGAAAGTTATCTCCCAGGACAAAACTGGCCCCATTCTCGAAAATTCCTAAGTGAACTCACACTCAAAGAGTTGCACATTTCCTGTTTTCTCTTGCTAATTATCATTATGTGGTATGCTTCGACCTTGTGCAAGTTGCCGTGTCTTTAAAATACTATGAATCATTAGCTTGAAAAGGGGAACAGCTGCAGAAGTCACGTGAAGGCAGTTTTGCAAATTAAGGTAATTTGCTGAATCTTCTTGCTGAGATGCATTTAAAGAGGTAGCCTGTGAGATAGTACATTGTCCTGCTTTCTTCCAGCAAGTACCAAAGTGACCAGATTTTAAGTGGGACACCATTGACCAGGGCGGGGAGGGGGTGTTCTTGATTAAAATTTTGGTCTATGTAGAGCAACAAAAATTTTCATAGAATGCAAAAAACAGTATTGCAAGATATTTATTTTAATTTTAAAATTGGGGGGGGGCAAATGTTAAAAAGCGGGACATCTGGTCACCTTAAGTTCCAATCCACAATGAAAGCAATTAACTCATGTACACTGAGCATTACCGTGAGCATGATCCTGTTTTAGATGCTGTGGCAGACGTAAAGATAGCAGAGAATTTGTGGTTATGTCAAAAAGTTTATCAATTAGTTAAGGAAATGAGGTGAAAAACCACAAAGGGTGAATGATAAATTCACTTCAATTAATTGAAGAATACTATTTTTAAGGGATCAGATAGAATTTTGACATGATTAATTTCTAAATGCGGAATATAAGCAGCAAGTCCCCTGGAATCTGGGAGCAGGAGGAGAGCTGACATACTCCCAAGGAATTTTCCTCAGCATTTAATGCTAGGAAGAATTTGGATAGTTCAAGAATTAACTGATAAAATACAAAAGTGTTTCTATGTGTTACAAACAAAAAGATGCCTCCAAAATAAGCTTTTGCAATAAAATCTAACATTCATTCTGCTCTGGAGTGGTATTGGATTGTGGTAAGGGCAAAAACATGACTGCTTATCAAAAAATAATTTATGAGATCAATCAGTGCACACATGACGTATTTTGTTCACCAATTTACCTTACAGGCTTAGACAGAAGTGGAAGTCCTAGCCTTTCATTAGCAAGACCGAAACATCAGCAAAGCATGTGCTTCCCTAATGGAAAAGACAGATCAGCACCTCCTAACTAAGGAGGCATACCATTGCTCCACTCTGCTCTCAGCCAATCTTGTCAAAGACAGAAAGAAATCTAGCCAACACTCAATTATACAACCCAATGGCAGGAGAAAAGGCTAGAGTGGGCTTATGAATTGTAACTTCTAACCAAACTTTTCCCATAGACTCTTTTCCAAGGAAATCAACTTTAAAGAACGCCCAACTTCATTTTCTCCGCCACCCCTTTTGATAAATCTGCCCTCGGTCTGAGGTGCTCTGAAATTTGGATGCAGACAACAGATGGATTCTGGTGCTAGAAAAGAACAATAAACATTGATCCTCCTACAGATAATCCAGGGAATAAGTCATGAGATGCTTGGACCAAAAATCCAAATTTAAAATTTGGTATTGCCAGTTGAAGTACAGAAACTATTTCTGACATTCAGGAGAGAAAGGCTTTTGCTTTGCTTTAAAAACAAACTAGTATGTCAGAAAAAAAGGAATTGAAGTCTTTCAATTTTATTTTTCCTACTTTTATGGCACTCAAACCCATGGTTAGAGCTAATGGGAAAGGAATCTGGAAGGTCTTGAACACTGTGATGTTTCTCTCCCACTTTTTAATTCTAACTTTATACTTATTGAGAGTAGAGTTTTGTTTCATCTGAAAGGTCATAGTAAAATGTTTTCTAGTGACTCATAGCCAACCAAGAAGAATCCAGTAATGATACACTTTCACTGGTAATGCTCCTTGGGATATTTACATGAAGTAATTATGAAACAAAAGAATTACTGTCATCCTTTATGGTGATGATATCAACTCAAGACAGATTACATTACATTAAAACAGAGTTCTTGCTATTTGAAAACAAAGTGTTACAAGAATCGTGATGGTTGTATTATTTGACTTCCTTTTGTTTTCTGCTGTCAATATGACTGCATAAATCATAACAAAGTATGGATAACATTGCAAAAAATTGGAATTTGAAGCACATAATTGTGCTCATGCCAAATCAGTATATAAGCCAAGCAAGAGACAGTTTAAGCAGAACATGGGTAGATGGCATGGCTTAAAATCAGAACCAATTTGTCCATATTGTATCCTTTCACCATACTCAATCAATCTAGATGCTAAACAAGCAATCCAATAAACTGGACTGAAGAACACAACATCAGGATTAGCAGAAGCTTCCCTAACAACCTCTGATATGAAAGTGAACCTCTGCTGAAAGTGAAGAGGACTTGATGCAGATCAAAGACTCTAGTCTTCAATACCAATAAAGCAAAAATTCTCACAACTGAACCAATACGTAACGTCAGGAAGAAAACAGCGAAGTTGTCAAGGATTTCGTTTTACGTGGATCTATGACCCCATGGCCAAGGAAGGATCAGTCAAGACATCAAATGTCCTATTGCAGTGGCAAATCTGCAGTAAAATGCCTCTTGAAAATGCCCATGGTGATGATTGTACAATTCTTCTGAATGCCACTGAACTACTGAATGGTATGGTATGTAAATTGTATACCCATGAAATTGTTTTAAAAAGTGTCCATCACTCTGAAGACCAAACGGCACCTGATCCAAGCCATGGTATTTGCAATCATCTCCAATGCACATGAAAACTTGACAATGAATAAAAATGACCAAAGAAGATGTGGTGTCGCTGGACTAAGATGCAGGCAAAGATTTTTGACTACACCGTGTACTGCTGGAAGAACAAACAAATCTGTCTTGGCAGAAGTACAGCCAAAATGCTCCTTAGATGATTAGATTCATTCTCACTCATTGGACAGGATATCACACCAGTCTGACTGAACTGATATCTCACTTTTGGTTGAGTTTGGTGAACCAGTTGTTAACACAGTAACCTCATAATTAGGGTTCTCTTTAAGTTTAGCAGTTGGGCAGCTCCTCAATGTGGAAATCATAAATCCACATTTCTTATTCTTTTACATGTTTCTCTGTGCAACAGTGTTGATTCTGTCCATAGGTATAGAAAATTAGACAGAACTATGCTTGTGAGATCTGCTTAGTCCTCTCACAAAGCTTGTTATACTTTGGATGCAAGACTGCATTTTCAATCCATGTTATTTGTTACTCCAAGGAAAAAACACTGAACATGAAGAGGAGAAGCACCAATACACCCAGTGAACAGCCACTCGGACAAAAGGGAAAACGCATCCAAGTTAGGACACCAGTCAAGAAATAATGCTGAGGTCTCTTAAGCAACATTTTTATTGGCTTTTGCAGGTATTTTTTCATTTGTATTCACATTTGAGCCCTATGATATAGCATAACTGTGTACACCTCTTGCAGGATTCTTAATTAGGTATTAACTGTATGAAATAATAAACGACCTTTCTAATTTTACATTCAAAGCTATCATTTGGGCTGCAAACCAGTGGCTAAATTATATGAACCCCACCCCTGGACAATCTCTGGAGAAAAACCTCCTGCTGGGTGGAGGGTCAGCAAAAATAAGTCCTCGGTGAGATGGATTGGTCCAGGGAAGTCAGCCACGCCCAGGTGTAGTGAGGAGGAAGCAGAACTGGACAGGGCTTTGTTCTGCTGCACAGAGGGTCTCTCTGAGTCGGTCCGACTCGCTACCACGTTCTTACGAAAGATGAGTAAAAACAAAACTATGACAACAGTTACCATGGAAGCAAGCTCTTTCTTCTGCCTTCTTGAACAGCAACATGTAATGTGGTGTATTCATCTAGCAACTGCGGTGTGACTCACTTTGCTCCTTTTCCTCATTAGTTCCTACATCGCCCAAATGCACAATTCCAAGCATGCTTCTCTCTGGTTGCACGTTTGTCAAAAAGCGAGAACACAGTTTGCCTTTCAAGCCAGAAGTATGAAGTATCCAAATTTAAATAAAAGGATAGAAATAAGGTGTGGATTTTAGAAAGTAAAAAATCACCACGTTCCATGCTTAGTATGAGTGACTTGTTAGTTGAGGATGTTTTAGTCATTTGTTTACATAATGTTAACACTATACTAATAGGAAAATCATAAGACCTTAAGGCAGCACTCTAACCTGAGTCCTACTTCCTTGACCCGGGCATTTGGGGCTTCAGACCTTTGGCTACAACAGTCCAGTGGTCTCCTATCAATTCTAATATTGAGCTAGGCAAAGTTCTTTAATGTGAAATCCTTCTGTAGTTATCATTCATAATGAATGAGTCTAAAATATGAGATGAGTGTATGATAGAATAATTACACAGTTCATGAGCATTGTTTGATCTAAGGAACTAGAAATGTTACAAGGTAGATTCAATATTAATACTGAATACTTCCTCAGTGAGAAACAACTGAAAACACAGAGCAGAGAGTAGGAAGACCTGCTGAGACTTCTCCTGTCATCCCTGATAAAACCCTGGCTCCAAGAGGTCTCCTTGGTGGGTCCCACAGTTTATATCCAGAACGTTTATTTTATTGATGGCTAAAAATTCATTCTAACTACATATATGTTTGACAAAAACATTCCTAAAAGGTCTTTGCTTTCCTGGGATACCCCTTGAAGAACTCACTTTACAAGTTGCCTGGTACTAGGATGGTGCCTCTTGGGGGCTGCAGGGATTCACAGCTACTGATTAGAGATAGTTCTCTGCTCTCTGGTTATCAGCTGCATCTGGCTTTATCCTTTCCTCTGAATTCTGACCTTGGCTATTGAGCATGTATGAGTTACTTCTGCTCCTGAGGGTGGAAACAATACCTTTCAAACTACAGGCCAAACCAAATATGGTTTCCTCATTCGGCAGAACTGCAGATTCATCAGTCTTTCCTGGATATAAAGGATCACAACTGTCCCATTTCACATTTTTACTGGGGGGGGGGGGGTATGATGTGGTGCACACACACTTTGTACACTGCATATACTTGGAACTGTCAAAAGAATAAATAAATCTGTCTTGGAGGAAATACAGCCTGAATGTACCTTAAACGCAAGGGTGGCAAAACTTTATCTCATGTACTTTGGAAATGTTATCAGGAAAGAGCAGTCTCTCAGACAGGGATATCATGCCAAAAAAAAAAAAAACAGGAAGACCTTCAATACTGCTATGGTTAGGGGTCATCAAGTCGGTTCCAGCGTCTAACAACCCATGTCCAACAGGGCCAAACACGGCCCAAAACTGTGCCATGCTCACAGTGTTCCTGTTTATCGATGTGTACTGTGGCGGCTTGTGTGTTGCTGTGACGCAAGAAGCTTTGTCACTGGTGCCTCAAAGGCCCGCAGGTTTACTCAACCTGAACAATTTTCAGCAGAGGTCTAGGCTAAGAACAGACTCAAAAAAGCATCAGCTATGAGGAACTTGCCACCAGAGACCTAGAGCATAGCCCTAAAACATTGTCAGCCCCTCAGTTAGAGGTATTAACGCAGTAGCTGCAACAATGGGTTCAAACCTAGCGACAATTTTGAAGATGTACAGGATGGGACAGTATTTTCTCCTGGTGCATGTGGGTCATGATGCATTGGAACCAATTGAAAGGTACCTAGCGGCAACACATGATTTACTAAATGTGGAAAAGTTCCGATGGCAGAAGCTCATTTTCTCTAACATCCAGCTTCCAGGGATTTTTATGAGAAGCCAACCATTCAGAATGTAATCATGGTACATAAAACTAACATTTAGAATACTGACCATTAAACATTCTGCACTGTCTATTTTAGCAAGCAAATAATATATCACTGGGTTTTGGGTTTACTAAATTTCTATTTCTATTTTGAAAGGCAATCCAGAATTTATATGGTGCCATGAGGACATAGAGAAATAAAAATAATATTTTAGAATAAGTCTATGTCCTCAAAGTATGTGCTAAGTCATTGACTTCTACTTCATATGTACAATTTACTTGTTTATTCATAAAAGTATTGATTGTGGATGGACTGTGTTCCAAACAAGGAACCGTGATACTGTTAAGCAAGCAGTGGGTTGTTAACCACAAGGGTGGTGGTTCAAAGCCACCAGCCATTCTATGTGAGAAAAACAAGGCTAGTAAATATTCTGTTCTCATAAATACCTGCAGCCTTGAAAACCCAGTAGGGTCACTCTATGTCCAAATCAACCCAATGGGCTATGAGCATTGTTCTTGATGGATTCCAAGCAAAGGCCCTGGTCTTCTGGAGTTCACATGTGAATGAATGTGTTTGACAGGATTCGACTGGGGAGGCAGACGGACAAGGAGAGGCAGAGGAGAGGGGATAAGTGGCACGAGGAGGTAGAGAATGTATCATCTAAAGAGATGACAGCTTTAAACAGGAAGGTCAAAGAAGACCCCTTTGAAAAAGTGACTCCAACAAAGACTTAGAGGTGAAAGAGGGAGCTGTGTGGCAGCTAGGGAAAAAAATTCCTCTTAGAGAGGATAGCTATTACAAAAGTCACGAAGGAAGGGCAGACTTGATATGCTTAAGGAATAGAGTAAGGCCAGTTGGGCTAAATGGAATGAGTACATAACAGTCTGGAAGGCAATGAAGTTGGGGTGGGGGGTTGGGGGGAGAAGCCAGTCATGTAGGGTCATGTATGCCACTCTAAGAAATCTGCCTTTGACTCTGAATTAAATAGGAAAGTGCTGAGGATTCAGAGCTGAGGCATAACATGATCTAACTTTTATCCAGGTTACTATGTCATAAATAGACTAAGGGGTAAGGCGGACAAGAGGAAAACCAGTGTGCTCAGTTAAAACACTATGTTAGTCTAGGTGGACTAGAGAAACAAATGCATTGACACTCAGATGTGTAAAAGGAAGAGCTTTATATACAAAAGCAATTGAATTTTGAGAAAACATCCTAGCCCAGTCTAGATCAAGTCCGTAAGTCTGATACTAGCCCATGTGTCTGATACCAATCTGTAAATTCCATTACTGACTCACGCAACACATGCAATGATGCTGAGTGCAGAAAGATCACAGGCCACAGTGGGTGCCAAGTCGTATAGGTCCAGCAGTGGTATAAGCAGCTCAGTGCGGGTAGGGGTCTCTATGTGGGTCCTCCAGCTCAGGGCACTAGTGTAGCTCCATGTGTCTTGTCAACTGCAATGTCTCCCAGGGAGTGAGCCTGCCACCTGCCTCCAGCCAGCTATTTATTTCCTTAGCACCTCCAAATGAGGTCATCAAGCTGCAACCTGATTGGCAGGCTAGACTCCACCCCTTCACTCTTAAGTCTCAAATGGACAACAGATAATGTAACTACCACAGCTCCTATAGCAATTATCAAAGAAGAAAGTGATGGTGAGTTGAACTTGTATGATAACAGCGGAGCTGAGATGAAGTGGCCAGACTGAGAGTCGAGAATAAATGTAAAGGCAATCAAACCAAACTCACTGCTGTCGAGTCAATTCCCATGAGCAGTGACTCTCCAGGACAGCGTAGAACTGTCCCTGCGAGTTCTGAGTAGAACTCCTCATCTTTCTCCTGTGGAGCGGCTGGTCATTTCTAATTGCTGACCTTTCAGACAGCAGCCCAATGCATGATCGCCACTCCACCAGGGTTCCTTACAAGTCAGCAGACGCTTCTTGTGCATTAGATTCAGATTATGAATGTAAGAGAGAAAACCATGAAAATTCCAAAAGTGTTTGGCCTGAGTCACCATATCCATTGTGGTCGTCTCATGACAACCCTATACACAGGTTTCCAAAGGCATCATCTTTGCAGAAGCAGACTGCCACATCACTCGCCCATGGAGCAACGGAGGGTTCCAACTGTCGACCTTTTTCAGTAGCTTTCAGTAGCTGCCATCATAGCCACCAGGGGTCTATGAAGAACCAATAGTAGGAGCTGGTGCTGGGGGGACATAGTATATTTGGTGTGCACCTTGTATACCCAGGTAGGCATGTGAAATAGGCAGATAAATGCAGTGCATCTAGATACATACTTCAATAAATGTTTACTGAATGAATAAGTAAATTATGAAAAGAATGAATGAATGTTGAAATGTTTTTAATTCTAGCCAAAGAGCTAATGAGGAGAGGACAATTCTACACACAGCTAACTGTCTAACATCTGGTTACGCTATCTGTTGAATTGTGCTCTAAACAACTCTTTAGACGCTCAGCTGTCTGAGAAGGCTGGGACTGAAGCAAGACAGCGGCGCATATGGAGGCGCAGGGGAGGGATGCAAGGAGCAACTCATCCTTTGGTTCTGCAGCAAACCGTTTCAGTTAAAACAGCAAATGTCTCTTTGGAACTCACAATGTATCTTATACACCACACGCTCCCCCAAAAGGAGTTAACCCCAAAACCAACATTTGTGTGTGTGTCAAAATCACACAGGATGAATCACAAATGAGGGTGACAACTCTCTAACAAGCCACCTGGGTCCCATTGCAGTGGATAGGTGTGTTAAGGATTACTGAAAAGCAACACAAGGCTTACCTTTGATTTCCTGGATGTCCACTTTTCACATCCTGGCAGACATGCTACTTGGTTTTTAGTATCGCTAATTTGTTACTACATTTAGGTACACATTGCTTATGTGTGTATCTAAAAATGCATTTTTAGAAAGATTTAAAGGTATGTCTTTATTGATGATAATTTACCAACTATATCCCCAATATTTTAATCACAGAAATTGAAGAGCATCTTACAATCTACTGAATAATACAAATTCCTTCAGGTCTCTTTATACTGGGGTAAGTAAAGTTCAAATGTCAAAAGTAACAGTTAAAAGAGACTGGCTCTAGACCTATGCTTTGTAGTACTATGGAGTTGACCAGAGAAGCAGCCTTCCATTCGATTCCCTTAAGATTTTGTGCCAACTCATGATTGTCAACCCCTCAAGGTACCATCCCTGATGCCAGTTCCTTCTCGTGTATCCTATTTCTTTCTTCTTTCTTTTCTAACCTTTTGAACTTTGCTTTGGGTCAACACTGCACTTTAATCATTTTTTCTCTTTTAGGGAAGATTTTATGGTTTCTTTGGGGGAGGAGGGTGTCATTTCTACTGAGTTACTTACTTAAGATTGTGAATGGCAAGAAGATGAATTTTCTTAAATATGAAAAGAAAAGCCATGTTTCTGTTTCAATATTCCAAAGAGTAGGGGAAAGAAATAAGGCAACATTTATTATGTATGTCACTGACACCTATTTTGACACCTCTGTTGATGAGATAAGAACCTCCTAGATCAGGCTTTTTGAGAGAGACTGGTGGGATCCCCGAGACATGGCCCTTAGTCATCCCTTGAGTCTAGACCTGAGCTCATCCTTGTGGTAAAATAATTGGCCATTTAACATAAAAAGAGCACTTCCTTCACAGAATCCATTGAAGAGTAGCAGCTACAGTCATATGTTACCCTAGGACTACAAGATGACCACCAACGTGAGCAAGTCCAGGCACAGCCACCACTGTGCGCGCCTCACCATGCACAAGTTCGTGCAGGCCAAGATCCGAGAGGTGTGTCGCTTTGAGTGCTATGCACCACGGTCCTGCTCAGGGTCTCCAAGGACACAAGAGGCACTTAAGTTCATCAGGAAAAGGGCAAGGACACACATCCAAGCCAAAAGGAAGCCATGCTGAGCAACAGCTGGTCCCCGTGAGAGAGCTGTCTGCCAAGAAGGACTGAGCGCACCATCACCTCCACCCCCCAAAAGAAACCAAAAAACCTTCCCTAAAAGAGAAAAAATGATCAAAGGGGGGTGCTGACCCAAGGTAAAGTTCAAAAGGTTAGGAAAAAAGGAAGAGAAAAACAGGACACTCGAGGAGGAAGTGGCATCAGGAATGGCACCTTGAGGGTTTGGCAATCATGAGTTGACACAAAATGGTAAGGGAGTCAAATGGAAGGCTGCTTATCTGGTCTGCGAGTCTTCGTTTGACTCATGATGAGAAAATACATACAAACAGAGAAAGAAAAAACATCTCAACTGTGGAATCTCAATGAAATGACTTCAAAGCACCGAATAAAGCCCTTCATTCTATGCTGCTTGACACTCCACAAAACTCACTGCCCTTAAATTAACTTGATCTCATAGCAATCACATAGGACAGACTAAAACAGTAATTCTTCACTGGAGTAGAAAGACCCTTCTTCTCCCTAGAGTGGCTGATGGTTTCAAACTGTTGACCTTGCAGTTAGCAGCCCAACTCAGAACCACTACACCACCAGGACTCCTTTTGACCAGACACCAACCAAAGATATTGCCAGACAGTGCCAGAGGTCCTCTGCAGAATGAATGGCCCCTCTTTGAAAGCCCCTGCCCTTGGGGTACAGGGGAGGTATGGACTGAGATTCCCTGAAGTGCATTCCAGAAATCCCTTTGCCACACAAACAGTTGAGACTGAACTCCTAGCAGAAGGAAGAAATACTGCAACCAACTACATGGCCCAGAAATTTGATCTTTTAAAAGGACACTTCATGCTGCTTTTTATTTTTCTCCCCAAGTAGCAGCTCCTTATTATCTTCTGAAATGTCATTGGATGACTAAAGAGAAAACAACTGTAATTTAAACAGCAAGAAGTGAGAAGGACTAAGTCTGCATGTGGCCTCTGTTTAGAAGGTCCTGGGCTGTCTCTCTACAATTAATGAAATAGGCTCCCTCCATGGATGCCAATCCCCTGGTCTCTAAATCCCATTTTCTATGTCAGTGGCCCTCACATAGCCAACTCAGCCTGACCTACCCGGAGACCAGGGCCAACTAGTGCCTCAGTATATCTACTTAACTTCCCAATCAGCCTATTGAGGGTGAGACCATTCCAACTCATTGAGAAGTGGTTGGGGGTTTTTGTAGATTGAAGTGTCGTTTGCCAGGACCTTTTTGCAAGTGCTTTTTGGGTGGATACAAACCTCTTATCTTTCATTTACCAACTGAGTGCATTGTCCATTGTCACCACCCTGGAACTCCAAATCGAGCCCACTGCCATCAAGTGAACGGCAACTGTCAGTCACCGTGCAGAGCAGAAGAGAGCTGCTCCCTTGAGTTAACGAGGCTATCTTAGCCAGCTCCCAAGTGTGCCCTGCATTTCTTGGCTCATGACCCCATCCCAGCAACCTTGGCCTTCGTCGTAATATCTCCTTCGCTGAAGCTGATCAACCCTTTGGTCTTCCTCCTGTAAGGACACTCATTATTCTAATGGGCCCATATGGATGAGACAAGCGCTCACGATCCTAAGATTTAGTTGCTTCTACAAAGTCATATTTGCTACGAAAGGTAGCATCGTCCCAGGGATTGGGAGGTGGATGTCTTTGGAAAATCTTTGTTCTAGCTAACATAAATCTTCTGTTTTAACCCTTGCTCCATTCCAGTAAACTGGGTAATGACCTACAGTTATCTGGAAGTTACCAATAATCTGGCGAATTACCAGTAATCTGGAGAATTACCTCCAGAAACATATCCCAAATCAATTGTCCCGCTATTACCCTTGTTCAATCCATACTCTGTCCGAAACGACTGCTAGTATCTCCTAACTGATCTCCCTCAACAATGCATCCTTCATAGAGCTAACAGAGTGATTTTTTTTAAGTATCAATAAAATGACACTCTATCCCCTTTAACACCCCGACAGTAGCCTCTCCTTTTCATCTGTGGTAGGAGATTGGTTCCAGCACCTCTTGGACTCAAATCCGTGTAAACCCCATGGAGATATTGCGAACAGAACAAAATCTTAACAGGCCATTTATCTTTATGGCCTTCTTTTACATTTAAAAAAAGACATGGAAATATACAGTTTTTTAATGCTTTGAATGTGTCTTCTTCCTTCCCTATGCACCTTCCTGAGACCTGGCACGCTACCACAGGGGCCCTGTGCAAATCCATCATCAGAACCTCTGCTGTTCTCCCAGCCTATTCTCTCCCCAGACCTAGAGGACAGGAGGTGACCTGCCCATATTCACAGTAAAACTCTTGACATCCCACAATAAGAAAGAAACGCAAGAGGGGCAGGGGGAAAAAGGATGGAGAACAACCTAAGTATGAGAGTTTCTTCATCTTTCATAGTAGGCAGGCAAAGGACGATATGTTAGGTTGAAAGACCTAAAAATAGGGCAGAGATAAATGATTTAATGTTATAAGAACTAAAAATAGAAATTTAACAAGTACAGCACGTAGCTTCAGGGAGTGATAAGGAAAAAAAATTACCCGCTGTCTTTTATAACACTGATGGTTTAGACCATGGACGCAAATGGGAATACAGTCACCCTGATGGCACTGTCAGGTAAGTGACTCAGAGGTTCAACATAGGTCAGAGGTTCAAAATTTTCTGTGGGCAAAAGATGAAGCTGTCTGCCCCACAGGGTGCAGGAGAGCACCGACGAAACACACAACTTTCTTTGGTGCTTCCTTCCCCTCACTATCATGGCCTCAATTCTACCTTACAAATCGATGAAACCAGAGTACACGCACTGCTATCGATAAGAGCCCCAAACACAGGGAATTCAGGATAGATAAACCCTTCAGGGCCAACAAGGAGAGTAGAGATACCAGGGGGACTAGGGGAGGGTGGAAAGAGAAAGGGGGAATCAACCAAGAACCTCCTCCCAGGGGTACGAATCATGGGAAAGTGGTGGGGAGGCTGTGATGGAGAACTATGTAAGATATGAAAATAATCATCCATAACTTATCAAGGGTTCATGAAGGAGGACGGGAGGGGTGGGGGTGTTGGGAGAGAAATGGGGAGCTGATATCAGGGGCTCACGTGAGAAGAGAATGCTTTGAAAGTGATGATGGCAGCATATGTGCAAATTTGCTTGACACATTGGATGAATGTATGGATTGTGATAAAAGATGTAGAAGCCCCCAATAAAAGTACTTTAATAATAATAGTATTAATAATAACAATAATTGAACAAAAGGAAAAAAGATTTACAAAGCCTTGGAAATCTAATCATAGGTTTCTTTAATTCAGAATGGACCTGATAGCAGTGGGCTGGGTAATGCAGGCCCAGGGGACCCATAGGCTCCTCACCTGCAGACTCAACCAACCACAAATTAAAATATTTAAGGGGAAAAGCAACAATTAAGTGGTCAAAGCAATCCCACAAAGGCTAAGAGGGACCATAAAGTACTGTTCATATGGTATTGCATTGTATTATGTATTATAAATAACCTAGAAATGGTGCAAAGTATAAGGGAGGGTGTACAATGTTAAATGCCAGCACCGTGCCAGTTAATAAAAGGGACTTGAGCATCCATAGACTTGGGTCCAAGGGAGTCCAATCTCCTACCAAGGGATGACTATTGGGAGGGCTTCAAAAAGTTCATGGCACATTCTTCTAATTCTTTAACGCTTCTAGCACCACCCCCACATACACACTGTCATGACCCCAGTTCTACCTTGCATATCTGACTAGACCGGAACATGTACACTGGTACAGTTAAGGACTCTCATCAGCACAAGGAATCCAAGACAGATAAACCCCTTAGGAACAATAATGGGAGTAGCAAGACCATGAGGGTAGAGGGAAGGTAGGGGAAGAGGGGGGAGAAAAGGGAAACCAATCACAATGATCAACATATAACATCACCTATGCCTCTGAAAGGGATGAAAAACAGAAACATGGGTGAAGAAAGGCAATGCACTGTATAAGTTAAGAAAATAATAATGTCTAATTTATCAAGGGTTCACAAGAGTGGGAGGGGAGGGGAAGGGGAGAAAAAGAGGAGCTTGTACCAAGGCCTCAAGTAGAAAGAAGATGTCTTGAAAATGATGATGGCAACATATGTATAAATGTGCTTGATACAACGGATGTCTGGATTATTATAAGAGTTGTAAGAGCCCCCAATAAAAGGATCTCTTAAGAAAAAGTTTATGGCAAAATTCCACTCTCTCATAATTCCATTCTCCATGACTATTTTGAAGCCCCCTCATATATACAGCTGTTACTTTCAAGATAATTCTGATCAAGAAGAGGGCAGAACTGCCCCATCCCACATGTTGTTTTTTTGTTTGGTTGGTTGGTTTTCTTTTATGAAGGCTATAAATCTTTATGGAAGTAGAGTTCCCTGTGAATCTATTAGTTAACCATTGATTTTACAGAGTTTCTGACACATCTACACTAATTTTATATGTGTCAGTATTTGTGCTTGCGTGTGCAACCTGGTCATCCGCTTTTCACCTGCCACAGAGTCATCTCTCCCCTCGTGCCAAGGCTCCATTGTCAGAAATTGTCTTGCCAAGCACTTCTAGGTGAGACTCCAAGGGACATGAGGATCCCTCCAGAAACCTTGGGGCAGAGGGTAGTCCTTAACTCCACCAAGTAACTCACCGATTGCCATCAAACTGATTGCTACCCAGATCCACCCCTGAGGGTCAGAGCATAATGGCACACTACAGGAATTTCAATGGCCAGCTTTCCAAAGTGTACTACCACCTTTTTCTCCCAAGGCACCTTCTGGTGTGACGCTGACCTCCAAACTTTCAGGGAGTATGTTGGTCCCTACTGTGCCCATATTTCACCTGAGACCAACCACTTCTAAAACGAGCCACTCTTCTGGTCTTCAATGAATAAGGGTCTGGAGTTTATAATGCCTACTCCTCTTGCAACACATCCAGCCTTCAGAAAGCCAGCTAGGCCACTAATGGCTCCCATCACTTGGAATAATGAACAACTTTTGGCTTGATCACCCAACCCCACATCCCATCTCCTCTGATGATCACTGGTCACTCGTCATTAGAGGCTACTGCCCAGAATGGAAGAGCCAACAGGTTTTCAACAATCAAATTCGCACAGACCCACTGAATCAAAATCTTTCTGAAAAGATTCCCTTACACACGGAAGTCCCCAAATCTAATCCAAACACTCTCTTTTTAAAAAAGGAAGGAAGGAAGGACATTTAAATCCAGATTGCAATGGTTTGCTAGTTAGGAAATTATTCAACTACTCAGCTGATCTCCATTGAAAAGAATGTATCAGATAAAGCACAAAAGAACTTTAGCTGTTTGTCCTTCTTCCTCACTCAAGATGGCTATTGTCTCCCTTTGTCTCATCCATCTCACCCTGAGCTCATCTCTGCTCCCAGCACATCTCCCAGTGTTTCCCCTTGTGCCGTTTTCCTGTGAGAGGTTCAGTTTGCGCCACCCACCTCTCCCCGCGCCCCCTGCCTGTGATCTCGAAAACCAGAGGTGGCAGTACAATCCGCTCCCTCGAGGACCCATGTTCGCAGCCACCCTCTGGAAATGTATGTGGAGGCTCGGTCACCACTACTGAACTTCTCTACCTCGGCCTCAAGTCATTTCCCTCGAGCAAACTAAGAGCTAAGAAATCACTGCTCTGGGCACAAAGGAACCTGGTGATGCTCAGTTCTTCCGCAGCAAGGGTCCCACTGTTGACTGAACTCCACAACGCCATTTCCTGGTAAACAGGAAAGAAAGTGTCATCTCTTGGCAAGCCATTGACACGGCACCAACATTTCTGGACAGTGGAACATAAATAATCACAATCTTGGATCTGTTGAAAAGGAATAAATGTACCAAGGGCTCATTTTTGTCTTGGTTTTCACAGCCTCCTATAACACAGAAGTTCCAGTGGCACAGTGGGTTATGGATTGGGCCGCTAAGCACCAGTAGCTCCTTTGGGCGAAGGAGTACTCTGCTCTCAAGGTTACTTACAACCTCAGAAACTCAGAGGAGCAGAGAGCCCAGAGGGTCACTGTGTGGCAGAACTGAATCCACTCGATACCAGGGGATTTGACTTGGTTGGGGTTGTTTTATTATGATTGTGGTTGCTAGGATTACAATTTTAGAAAGATACTTTTTCCATTTTAATTGCATGTTGGTCTACGATTTGAAAATAGGAAATCAAAATTAAAATTTGAAATGTGAATGGAGCAAAGTGGGTGAAGTCTGCTTGTTATATATAAAGTACATGTGAAAGGGATGTTTCATCTTTTAATGTTGTGAATATAAGCACACATGAGAAAGAAGCTTTTCCTGTGACCCAGCAGTAACAACTACCGTGTTTCCTCGAAAATAAGACCTATCCATAAAATAAGCCCTAGCAGGATTTCTAAGCATTTCGTAATATAAACTCTACCCCCAAATTAAGATCTAGTGATGGGCATGGCTCTGCTGCATAGCTGCACAACCCATGCATTTCCTAGTGGAGCGGTGATGAAGACAGGCAGTCCTTCTCATCTGCCCCATTGTGACCTACCTGCAGACCCCTGATACTGCAATAAACAAGCCATTCAAAGACAATTTGCATATGGAAATTAACGACTACATTGAAAATAGAATGACAAGAAATCAGCGTGGAAACTGTGAAGCCTAGCCTGCAAGAGGTCGTGATTTGGGTGAAGAATTCATGGAATAAAATCACTGACAGCGCTGTTACCAATGCACTGTGCGCAGGTGACACGGACAAGAACTGCTCATTTAATGAGAGCTCTATTGCTCGACATGAGAGATTGGGGCCAATGGTTCTAAAGAAAATGGAATCTCAAGAAATTCAGGATGGAATTCAAGATTTGGAAAGTTATGATGATGTTCCAGAAGGCACTCAACTATACTTGAATAAATGTAGATTGTGGTACCATACTTTAAAAAAAACAAACAGCACATCCCCTGAAAATAAGCCCTAAGTGTCTTCTTGGAGGAAAAATAAATATAAAAACCTGTATATTTCTTCCCTTTACTATGTTATAATTAGGGGTAGGTGACAAATTACTTTGAGATGGTGTGGCAGTCACTTAATCTGGTGTTAGTTTGAGAATTAAGAATGTAGGGGTGGAGTCTAGCATGTCAGTCTAGAGAAAGCCAATAAGACCTCTTGTGGGCATGGCCTTCTGAGAATTCTGGGAAATGTCATAATTTCTTCTTGGGGGCTGAATCAATCAATCTCTCTCTCTCTCTCTCTCTCTCTCTCTCTCTCTCTCTCTCTCCCCCCCCCCCCCCCACTTCCTTGGAGACTTTTCTACTGACTCTGGGAGACTCTCTACTGATAAAGCTTACTTCCTGCAAGATATTCCTAGGGAGAAGTTACACAGAGGCTACCATAGTCGCCTGAACCAGACAAGCCACATGGACACAACCAGACCTCTGGAACCAGAGGTGCCACCTGGAGACCCCCGCCAGCACCAAGATGTTTACAACACCACTGGATCCAAAGGCATTCTGCCCATCTGGCTTATGATCATCTTGCCTTCAGCATCACTGCATGTCTTTTGTGAGTCTGAAGAGGACTTTATAGATTGTTGTCGGCCATATGAGCTACTATTGGACTGATAGACCAGGATGTTTTTTCTCACTGTTCAACTGCTCTTGCATATAAACCTCTCCCTTATATACATATGAGTGTCTCCATGGTGTCTCCAGACTAACACAGGTGGTATGTTGTTGAGATGAGAAGCTACAGTGTACCCTGATCGAGGACTTAAAAGAATCACGTTGCCTAAGTCAAAGGGGTGGGGGATGAGCGAAAGCAGATACGGAGTTCCCAAAAAACCAAATTCCCTGCCTGTGAGTCAATTCCAATTAATAGGACTCCTTGAGAGCAGGATGGAACCTACCTGGACAGGGGGTGGGGGTGGGGGGCTCCGAGACAGTAACTCTTTACAGGACTACTCTGTTCCTGCAAGGACACAAGCGGACTCAAACTGCTGAACTTGCAGTCAGCAGCCCAACTCACAACCACTTCACTACCAGGGTTCCCTTCAGGATGGAGTTGGGAAGAGAGTTTAATAATTTTAATGATCCAAGTATGAGATGATGGTGGAATCAACCAGACTGGCAGCCGTGGAGGCAGGAAAAGGTAGTCAAGTCACATTTGAAACTCGAACCAACAAGATTTGATGGCTTGAAGTGGTGGTGACTACAAACAGGGAGGAAAAGAAGGCGGGGGGGGGTGGGGGGAGGTTGTTGGTTTGGGTAACTGGAAAGGAGGCCGGACGTAGTTGTCTTTGAGTGGATTCTGGCCATCCATGAGCTCCTGAGTGAAACTGAGCTCCGTGAGGCTTTTCAACAGCTGGTTTTTCAAAAGTAGATCACGAACCCTTTCTCCTGAGGTGCTGTCTCAGGGTGGACTTGAACCACCAAGGTTTTGGATAGCAGCTGAGCACTGAAACCATGAGCACGACCCAGGAACTCCTCTGCAAAGATGGTGTCTCCTGAACCCAATGGTAAAAACATGGCAGGTACAGAGGGGGTAGGAGACGCCACAATCAAGAAGTCTTCTTTTAAAGAGAAAAAAGTTTTATTCTCTAAAAATAATAAAAACTGTTCTCCATTTGGATTCCTTAGACCTCTAAAGAAGTTTGAGTTGCCTATGAGATCTCAAAGGGAAAAGGGTAAAGAATTGTGTCTACAAGTCTGGATATCAAGAGAGAGATTGTGTTCTCTGGGAAGAAACTAAGATTCTCAAATGCCACAGCTCCAAAACAGTTCATATGAATGAGTCAAATACGTTCATAAACCTTTCACACATCAAGCTCTTGAAACATCTAATGAAAAATAAATCCAACCTCTGTAGAAAACCAAAATGAAAAGGCAGTTTAAGACATGATAGGCAGAAAGGATAGTTTACAAATATACTCTTGGGGTAATCATCTGAAAAACCATCAGTAAATCTGGAAAGGACTAGTATTGTGACAGGCAAAGGAATACATGAAAATGGCTGTGTGTGCGTGTGTGTTGTGCATGTGTGTGTTGTGTGTGTGTGTGTGTGTGTGGTGAAGTCAGGAGAGAAAACATGATAGGTGACCATTTCCCCAAAATCTTTCACACACCACTGCAAAGCTAAAAATAGCAAGGCGACATCATCCCAATATCCCACTGATGCTGAAGGGAAAAAGCTATTTTTTTTTTAATGCAGTCTCACAGTGATAAATGCCTCTAACTACAGTCTAAACGTTCTAAAGATAGAAGTCCATTACACTGCACGGGGCAGCCCACAGTAATTAGCAAGGTAATTAGTCAGAGTTCACTAACTGTTTTTAACCATAATTTACAGGAGGAGCAGAATCAGTATAAATGCTGCTTGCAGAGATGCTTCGGGTGCAAAGCCAAAGATTTGATTTCCTGCCCACAGCATACACAATTCTATTATAATGTCCCACAACAACACCAGGGTTATATTGCTGATATTCTTCTCTTGCTCGATGCACGGTGGCTGGGAGGTCGGGACACTGCAGGCAGTCTCTGGGCTGCAAATGTCTGCCTTTTAACATTGTGCAAATGCGGTGTCGTGGTTACCAGTTGGGCTGCGATCCCCATGGTTGGCAGTTCCCGACCACCAGCAGCTCCTTGGGAGAAAGACTCTCTACTCCTGTAAAGAGATACGATCCCAGAAAGCCACAGGGGCTTGCTCTGAGTGAGTAAATGAGCTGAGGTCACTGACCTGATCTCCTATCAGAATCTTCATCGCAATCACCTTTGCTTGTTGTATATGCAGCTATGAAGTCACCAAAAAGACTTTGAGCCTTTTCTTGCACTAAAGTAACCAGCCAACTCACTGCCACCGAGTTGATTCACACTCGTAGTTACTCGATAGGATGGTGTAGAAGTAGGGCTTCTAAGGCTTGTCTTTGTGGGAACAGACAACCCCGTCTTTCTCCAGAGAGGCTGACCTGGCCGTTAGCCCCAGCAGTCACCCCCGAGACTCCCAGCGATCACTTCTTGCAGTAAAGTAAGGCTACCAAAACCAAACTCACTGCCATCTGCTTTCTTTTTCAGCTTAACCAAATATGTTAATTCCCCCAAAGGCACTGCCAAACAAAAGCTCGGGATTTCTGAGTCCTGGTGTGGAGTGAGTGACGAGTCGGGCTGCTGGCCACAAAGTCAGCAGTTTGAAACCACCAGCCTCCCCACAGAAGAAAGATGAGACTCTGCTCATGTAAGGATTTCGTCTTGGGAACCTCCTGGGTTGTTTTTATTCAGGTCTGCAGGGTCCCCATGAGTCGGGATCAATTCGATGGCAGTAAATGTGGTCTGGGTTGGTCTGGTCCAGTTAGGTGACGCTTACCATTACCATTGGTTTAGCACTGGTTGCTTTGGAGTCTGTTCCGACTCATGGTGACTCCATTTGTGCAGAAAAGCATTGTTCCATAGGGTTTTCAAGACTGGATCTCGCACCAGGCCTTCCTTCTTAGGCACTCTGCATGGGTTTGAACCACCTACCTGTTGTCCAGTAGTCACGAGCTTCACTGTTTGTGCTACAAAAAGCCTCCATCAAGATTTCCCAAGTACCTCCTACATGCCTGACAGAGCGCTAGCCAGCTCACATGCAGTTCCACTGGGGCCAGCAGCTCTCATTATGCCCATACAGATCCTCGGTCGAAGGCCCTATACCTGGAACAGTAGGCCTATCAGGTCCTCTGGCCCTTGACCAACATCCATTCTTCCCCAAGTTGCAAAGAGGAACTTTTGCCATTCCCCACAGCCTCCTATAGATCACACTTACCCCTCGCATGGCTGCCTGGGATCATTAAAGCGCCAATCCCTTCCCTTTGAGCTGATTAATATGATGTCAGTGTGGAAACACTGACAAAAAGCTTAAGTAGGCTGTTATGTCATTTCTTGAGCAAAAATAGCGTTCTTTTAAAATTTGTTTTGGAGACTACTTTTTTTTTTCTTTCAAGCGGTAAACTGACATTTGGAAACATCTTGGCAAAAGAAAACTCAATCCAAATGACTCAACTTAAGGTTTGACTTAAGGTTAAGAAGTGCCAACCTTGCTTGGACTAGGAAGGGTCTAACAAAGGAAAAAGAAAATGTAAATAGATCAATAAGTAAAGTTAAGCGGGTAATCAAAATACTGGAAAACTGCTAGGATTGTTCAACAAGATTCTTTATCTGCATTTGCTCACAGACAGAAGACAAGAGACCCAGCTAGTTGTTACAAGAAGGTCAGAAGTGAGGGGGGGAGTGTGTGTGTGTGTGTGTGTGTGTGTGTGTGTGCGTGTGTGTGTGTGTGTATAGTGTAATTAGTCTACAGGCCCTTCTCATCGTGGCGAGGAGAACTATGTAAACTTTAATAATCCGAACCCCAGCTTCAGGTAGGTTTTACTACTGCTCGGTGCTGTCACATCAATTCCAACTCGCAGAGACCTGTGCACAACAGGAAAACCACTGCATGCTCCTAATATGACTGACCTTTTGAACTGTGGAATACCCACATTATATGCCTGTAGAATTATTAAAAATATTAGTCGCCTTTTTTAGATCCTCATGCCTGGTCCCCTGGCAACTACCTGATTGTTATGTTTAAGTGCAAGTTGCAGCCACCGTGTCAGCCCACCTCCTTGGTGGTCTCTCTCTGTTCACTAATTCCTACTTTCCTAGGCATGATGTTCTCTTCCAAGAATTGGTCTTTCCTGGTAATATATCCAGAGTGTGGCAGTCACCTAATCTGGTGTCAAATTCAGGATAAAGAGTGTCGGGGTGGCGACTAGCCTGCCAATCTGGAGATAGCCAATGAGACCTTTGTGTGGGCATGGCCTTCTCCTTTGAAAATTCTGGAAAATGTAGTCTTTCCTTCAAGGAGGCAGGAGACACTATCTCTTTCAGCTCACTTCCTGGGAGACTTTCAACTGACAACACTCGCTGCCTAAGAGACTCCCTGACAAGACTCACTCACTGATGAGAAGCCACATTGACCAACCCTTATGTGGCCAGAAACCTAGACCTAGAGAAGTCATGTGGAGGCTCCTGCCAGCGCTGAGATGCTTACCACACCGCTGGATCCAAAGACTTTCTACCCACTGGCTTGTGATCGTCCTGCATTCAGCATCATTGCCCCTGAGTTTGAAGATGACTTTATAGACTGGTATCAGACATATGCTAATCTCAGACTTATGAGCTCAGACTGGACTGGGTTGGGATGCTTTCTCAATGTTCAACTCCTCTTGTATATAAATCTCTTTCTTATATCCCTATGCATTTCTTTGGATTTGTTTCTCTAGTCTACGCAGACTAACACACAGCGTATATGCAGCAAAGTCCAGCTATCCTCACTGTTAAGCAGTATTCTGGCTTTACCAACAAGACAGTTATTTGTTCTTCTAGCAGTCCATGACACTTTTCATATTCTTCACCAGCATTTGCCTTCAAGTGCATCAATTCTTCTGCCTTCTCCTTTATTCATTGTCCAAATTTCACATGTAGATGACGTGACTGAAAATACCATGTTCACCTTACTCCTTAAAGAGGAGTCCTTGCTCCCCAACACTTTAAAGAGGTTTAATGCAGCAGCGCTGCGCAATGCAACACAGTCATTGAATTTCTTGACTCCGGCTTTCATAAGCATTGACTGTGCATTCACAGATGGATAACCCAAAAAGCAAAAGATTGGAGGCCTGCAGATCAAGATTCTGGTCATGTCAGGAATTCCCAAGACCTGGGTGAGTTACCTGCTAACTTTATCTGCCCTCTTTGAACATGGTTCGCTCATCAAGAACACAGAAATCACCATCCTCTTGTGAGTTATGATATGAGAACTGTGTAAAATTGCAGATTTGAAAGTATCTTGATAACAGTGTAGAGGTCATATGTTTGTTACTACCAATGCACCACAGAGTTGAATTTCAAGTTGCCATAATGCAGTCTACTCGATTGAGAATCTGACAAGAGGAGAGCCAAGCAGGTGGGGCCTCACTAAGCCCTGAGTGTTTAATACTGTTAATGGGGCCCATCGGCAATACAATTATTACAGTACATGGTTTCAGCAGGCCTGTTCACAATTAAGAGATGCACAAAGTACCCAATTAAATGATCCAGATTACAAATCGAGGCAGCAAATCCTTGAATTTCAACACCAAGGGGTAAAGAAATACTAGAACAGATCCTTCAATTCAGCAGATGCTCAAAAATCTACTTCTCCGTGGCTCTGGAGTGCTAGTTCTAACCCGCCTCTGGCTGTGTTGAGATGTGACTACTGTTCAAATCCGTTTGTCGCTTCATCTGAAGACAGAGGGAGCTGGCTCAGGAGCAAGGTGCCACTCTATCCCCACTAAAAACTTCAACGTGTGCCAAGCCACCTCCCTGAAGTGGTCACCACAGTGCAGTTGGGCAAGGGATGAGTATCCCCAGGAAAGAACCAGAGATCAAGGCTACAAGTCAACATAGTCACTGGTCATACCCAAGACAGGGCTTTGTCCTCATGTAGAGTTACAGTCTCAGAAACCCACTTTGGCAGATTTCCCTGTCCCGTAAGGTTTCTAAGTCAGAATCGACTCAATGGCAGTTCTCTGGGGCCTGGGTTTGGGTTTGGGCCACCAAGTCCATTCTAGCTCATCAGAACCCTTGAAGATAGTGCAGAACTGCTCCCTAGAGTTCTGAGACTATATATCTGTATGAGAGCAGCCAGGGTCATCTGGTGCTTAACCTGCTGTGTCACCAGGGCTGAGCTCCATCCTGGCCCACAAGGCCCTAGTTATCCTTCAGGTTCTTGCTTTGAAATGGACTATTGCTGATAGTGTCTATCAGTTGTGGAGGCTTGTTTGAACTGCCATCCTTTCCATGACTTGGAAGAAGTCTTCACTCAAAACACACTGCCATCAAGTCCACACAAACTCCCAGTGGCCCTATTAGACAGAGTGGAATTGCCCCTGCAGGTGGCTGAGGCTGTAAATCTTTTTTTTTTTGTGGGGGGGGGGGCATCACTGCTCTCCGGTGGTGGGAGTAGGAGGCCCAGCCCCACTGCTGGAATTGAACCTCTGTCCCAGTGGGCCGCAGTCCCGCACACAACCACTACGCCACTGGGGCTCAGCCCGAGGCTGTAAATCTTGATGAGATCAAAAAGCTTCATCTTTCTCCTACATGGCAGTTGGTGGGTTTGAACTGCTGACTTTGTGGTTCACGGTCGAAAGTATAACCCACGATGCTGCCAAAACCAAAAACCACACTCACTGATCTCGACTCATAGTGGCACTATAGGACATAAAAATCTGCCCCTATGGCTTTCCAAGACTATAAATCTTTGCTGGAGTAGAAAGTCTCATCTCTTTTCCTTGGGGCACCTGATGGTTTCAAACAGTTGACCTTGAAGTTAGCAGCCCAAAGTACAACCCAGTTAAGGTAATCTTATTCACAATAGGTTTCTTTTCTTTTTTATTTTTCATTGTTATTTTTAATCATGTTTGTGGGGGTTCTTACAGCTCTTGTACAATCCATACATCCATTGCGTCAAGCACATTTGTACATGTGTTGCCATCACCTTTTCAAAATATTTTCTTTCTACCTGAGCCCTTGGTATCAGCTCATTTTTCCCCTTCCTCTCCCACCCTCCCATCTTAAAGAACCCTTGGTAAATTGTAAACTATTACTCTTTTCACATCTTACACCATCTGCTGTCTCCCTTCACCCATGTTCCTATTGTTCATCACCCTAGGGGGTGGGGGTGTTATACATTGATCATCACGATCAGTTCCTCCTTCATCCCCACCTTCACCCTATCCTCAAAGCATCAATATTTTTCACAAAAGAACTGAAAGTAGTACTAGTAGTAGTAGTAGCAGTAGTAATTTTTTGGATTCCAAAAGAAATCGGTTTCTTTCCACTCTTTAGACAGAAATGACATTCACGTGACAAAACGCATGGCAAAGCATGGCATTAATTCACAGGTGAGGCTCTGTTTCAGACTGAGAGACCCACATGATAGAAATGTACTCCCCCACACATCTGGCCCATCACTCCCTTTGCAGAAAATAAATAACCCAGTGATTCCCTGGCAATTAAGAATGTTTCTACTTTTGTCCGTAACTCAGAATAATGTGAAGGTCCTGGTTTCCACAGTCCCCAGGCATGGTTCCTGTATCCTCCAGGGAGCAGAATCAACCATTTTGAGACACACTGATGGACAGAAAACCAATATTTTATCTAGTTCTCCCATGAACAAATGTATGGCTTTTAATCTCTCATTATTCTGAGTAAAGTGTAATTAGATCTATCTTTTTATAATAGAATTCCTAGGATTGAATTTGATTACAGTTTTCCTGGATTTATATAAATTCTAAACACAAAGACTTCTGTGTAACATGGCAAAATTCAGACATTTAATGGATTTCAAACAAATTCTATGAATGAATGAGGCTTTCAGAAGGTTCAAGGGTAGCCATGCCACTTGTGAATTGGGTACTTTGTGTGACTAATGCCTCAGGATTTATGTACGTTCTAGAGAGGAATAAAATTATTTTCACTCAGGAAACTCCTACTCTATGAGCAATTAATTAATCAGACCTTAAAGATAAAAATGACAGGATCATCGGAGGCTGGGATTTAACAGAATTTGGACTTAAATCCAAAGCCAAAGAATGCACTGCTGACAGAGAAGGTCGTTGTCACAAAGCACAAGGGTTTTCCGGAACGAGCTTCAGAGTTTAGACTCATGAATGGTACATTCCTAAAAATAAATAAATTACCTCCTGCTGTGGACCAACCTTTGAGTAAGCGAGCTTGAAGAACGGAGCTGGAAGGGGCCTGGCCTGGGCGATGTGTGGAATACGGAAGGAACCAAGCAGGAGCCTGATGTGTGACGCTGCATTATGGCCTGGGATGCAGAGAGCAACTCAGGTTCAAGGCAGCCAGGCACCATTGCTTCTGGAGTCCACCAGTCAAGAGAGGTGCTGTGCAATACACACACTGCCATTTTTTGCTAAGAGAGAGATGAAGCTTCTAGCAGGGCGGCCACCCGCAATTTTCCAGTGATCACTCCAATACATTTTAAAAACACAGGTCCATTCCAGTATGATTTCATTTGTCACGACTGAACCAGGTAAAATCAGTTCGAAGCCCTGCGTTTGCTCCACAGGTAGAATTCAATGAGCTAGAATTATTCTTGTTGGCTGTGGATAAGGCATGTCACGTGAAAAGATAAATGTTCACCAAAATTAATCTGTCAGCAGTGGGACTGATGGATTGACAGAGAGACAAGAAGTAATGACAGGAACACAATGCAGAGTGAGGAGGAGGGAGGGATTCGAGGGAGAAACGTCAAGACTTAATGAGTGACTATTTATAGGAAGAAGATGAAGGAGGAGAAAGAGTCAAAGATGACTCCGGGGTTCATTCTTAGATGGCTGGGAAGACAGCGGGGCTCCTGAAAAAAATGGGGAAACCAGGAAAGACGGCAGGCCCTGCCCTCACCTGAGATGGTGCCATTAACTGTGGGCAAAGCCACCATGCAAATTCCCCTGGTTCTTTCCAACGGAGTAGAGAGCAAAGGGCAGTGGCCGGTCTGTTAACCAAAAAGGCAAATGAGTAAAGACAGAATGACACTAGCAGTTATTCTGTTGACAGGAATGAACCAATCCAGGAGGGAAAAGAGCAGAAAATAGGCATGAAGGGCATACGATAAAGCAGGCTTTCGATAGCACAGCTCTGTGGTGGACTGCAGAAAAACATGGAGGCCTCAGAGCAAGCCAGACTGAAAGGCTCATTGACAATCTAGCTGGTATGGGAAAGATGAGTCAGAGATTTGGGTCAAAATGCAAACCACCATCAGAGCTGAACAAGAAATGGAAACAAAGAAAGAGTGGGTAGAAGGCCACAAAGAGAAATCTTCCCCCCACCACTCCACCATCTTACTCCATTTTAAGTCCTTCAAGCACTCGGTCAAGACCTGAACTCTGTGTCCTGCTCTTGCTGCTGCTGTCAACATGCTGACATTAGAAGGCTGTTTCCTACGGAGCCACTCAGTCAGTGCCCAGCCAAGCTGACCTCCTGCCTTCTCGGGATTCCATGGATATGGACTAAATCCAAAGCCTTGATCTCTTCACAATCTTCAAGCCATTTCAGATTTACCCCCTTCCACTACCAATACAACTTTTCCTCTCTTCGGCATGTGTTTTGCAAAGGGTAAGACTTGGGTTCAAATCCTAGCTCTGAAACTTACAGACCGTTTGCCCTTCTTGAGGACATCAACCATAAATCTCAACCGCCAGGCTTAAAAAGAGGAGCCCTAGTGACACAGTGCTCACAGGCTGGGCTGTGATCCAGAAGGTCACCAGTGTGACACCACTAGCCACTCCTCGGGAGGAAAATGGGGCTTCCTACTCTTGTCAAGAGATAACATCTCAGAAACTCAAGGGGTGGTGCTAGCCTGCCCACTCGGTCACTATGAGCCAGCATCAACTCGAGGGCACTGAGCTTGGGGTTTTTTGGCTTGGCAGCATAGTGGGTTACATGTTGGTTTGCTAACCAAAATGCCATCAGTTCAAAACCATCAGCTGCTCTAAGAAAGAAAGATGAGATTTTCTACCCCAATGAAGAGATCCAGTCCCAGAAGCCTCCACATTCTCCTTTGTCCTGCAGGGTGAGCATGAATTAGAATTCCTTCTAATGCCGTGGTTTGTTTTCAGTACGCTTACATCTATAAACACCTACATTCTTAGGGTACTAAAAGAAGGTGGTTGAATTATTAATCAGCAATAAAAACACCGCCCGGTTTTTTGAAGTTGATTGCACTTCTCCAACATCCCACAAGTCAAGCTCTGGCAGGTGCAGCCTTTGCCCAAACAACACGCTAGGGATGAGCCCCTCCCTGCCTCCTGGCAAAGGCACCTCCAAGTTGCTCTGAAGGCAAGATCATTGCTTCTTCCTCAATGGGACATCTTTGACATCTGTGGGCAAAGGTGATTCTCTCCCCAAGATGCCCACAGTTGTTGGATGTTGGCTTTTTCTTTCTTTCTAAAACTAGTGACTGGGATGATATAAACCACACACTATAGGCCGCCTTGTCTCTGATACCCACCAACTTATCAACAAAGGGAGGGACAGGTGTTGGCTCTTCACAGGTTACCCACAGACCTAGCAAGGTGTTTGACTCAAGGCAGATGTCCAATAAATACGTGCTGAATCAAACTCAGCACATAACAGAGAGAAATCTCATTTCTTGGTAACAATATGAGTAGCCACAGTTTGCTCTACCACTTTGCAATTCATTCATAACAATGATAAAAACAAGCCCATGGTTGGAGTGGGGACCCATAGTCCACCTGTAGACAATTGGACATCCCCTCCCAGAAGGGTTACATGGATGGGATGAGCCAGCCAAGGTGAGGTTTAGCACTGACAAAACACACAGCATTCCTCTGCTTCTGTATTGCTTCCGCCCCCGCATGACCTCAGGTCTACCTTGCAAATTCAGCTAGACCAGAGCGTGTACACTGGTACAGATAAGAGCTGTCGACACATGAAAATTAGGATAGAGAAACCCCTCAGAAACAGTAATGGGAACACCGACACCATAAAGGGGTCAGGGGGGACAGGAACCAAGAGCGATGATGGATGTATAGGCCCCCCCCCCAAGAGGGAAAAACAACAGAAATATGGGTGAAGGGATACAGAGGACAGTGTAAAATATGAAAAAAAATAATTTATAATTTATCAAGAGTTCATGAGGATGGGAAGGCGGCAGAAAGAGGAAAAAGAGAAGCGCTGATAATAAGTGCTCAAGGAGAAAGATAATGTTTTGACAGTGATGATGGCAACATAAGTACAAGTTTGCTTGATAGAACGGATTTATAGATTGTTATGAGAGCCCCCAGTAAAATGATTTAAATTTTTTTTAAAAAGCTAACCTGAGGTTGAGCTCCGGTGGTGTAGTGATTGTGTGCAGGACTGCGGCCAACTGAGTTGGCGGTTCAAATCCAGCAGCAGCTCTCCAGGAGCAAGGCTGGGCCTCCTTCTCCCACCAGAGGGCAGTGATTTCCCCCTCCCCCCCGGAAAAAAATATAACCTATGGTCAGTTCTTAATTAGCTACAATAATGGGGTGTGGTCACAAGGATCTGCTAATGGTCCAAACAGATATTTTCCTTATTTTAAGTAATGAAGACGTAGTGTTTCTTAATCATCTCTTTTGAATACGAAAGCTGGGCCACGAAGACGGCCGAAGAAGAATAGATGCATTTGGATGAGGGTGTTGGCAAAGAACACGGAACATATCATAGACTCCCAAGGAAGAACTCTGTCTTGAAGGAGAGAAAGCCGCATGCTCATTAGAAGTGATAAGAGTGGCCTTCTCCATCTTCTATGCTTTGTGTGTGCCCTCAAGAGGGACCAGTGTTGAGGAAGGGCTGCATGCATGGGAAAGTGTAAGGTCAGCGAAAGAGAGGACGATTCTCCACGAGACAGGCTGACAGCTCACAGTGATGAGTGAGAGGATGGCACAGGACTAGAGGGTATTGCACAGGGGGTAACTGATTTGAAAAAGAAACTCTAGGGAGGCTGACAACAAAAACACCTTTACCCTTTACGGTATACCGGGAGCCCTGGGGCTGTCATAGCAAAGCGTTAGGCTGCAGCCCACATGGTGAGCAGTCCAAAACTACCAGCAGCTCTGCAAGTGACTAGTGGGGCTTTCTGCTCCTGTCACCAGTGAAATCCACAGAGAGACCCTGGGGGTCAGCGTGGCTCCATGGCAGTGAGTTTGGCTTTCGATTTACACAGTACATATGACTTGGTCAATACTCATAACTCAAGACCAAAATTATTTCTCACACTAATCTGATGCAGGGTCCAAAACACATCATAATTTTGAGGTACTACTTGCATTGCCATTAGATTATGACATTATGTTTCATGGGAAACACTACACATTCACTACCTTGAGCTTTCAATCAGTGATTCATTCGTTATTTACTGAAAGTCCACACTATACCAGGTATTACAAGTAAAACCATTAAGAATCTGAGCTCTGCACATCAAATTTTTTAAATAATTTCTTTGGAATGCCTGGAAGAGCTGATGGAATCAATATAAAGGTCTGTAGTATCGTGTATACTATAATGTTTATTGTATCGTGAATACTCTAAACCCAAGAGTGAAACCCAAGAAAATGGTTTTCACTCTAGCAGCCCGAGAAAGGATGCTGTGACATTTCAGATTGTCAATCAAATTCATACCACTAATTCAAGAAAAAACAAGGCATTTTTCACAGCATGGACCCTAAATTCTTTAGCAACAGTTCCTTAGATGAATAAAACTTGTGCTTGCTAAAGAAACTTTCCTTAGGGGCTTCTCTCCCCCCCCCCCCCAATTAAAAAATTACTATGGATAATAAATGTCATAAGCATTGTGCCTCTACTCAGGTACTCCCTCGATGCAAGAACACTTTGTTCCAATACCTCAGCATTCTGTGATGCTCACCTTTCTGATACAGTTGTGGAAAACAAAGCAGATACATACACAAATGTGGTAAAGAAAGCTGATGGTGCCTGGCTATCAAAAGATATAGCATCTGAGGTCTTAAAGGCTTGATGGTAAACAAGCAGCCATCAAGCTCAGAAGCAACAAAGCTGGTGGAAGAAGCACACCAGCCTGTGCGATCATGAGGTGTCAATAGGATCAGGTATCAGGTTTCAAAAACCCAGAACAAAAAAAATCACATCGATGTGAATGATGGACAGGGTAGAGACCCATCTGTAGACAATTGGACACCCCAGGTCAGGATATAGTATAGCACTGATTAAACATACAACTTTCTCTAGTTCTTTAATTCTTCCAATCCGCCATCCCTGCCCCCACTATCATGACGCCAGTTCCACTTTGTAAATCTGGCTAGAGCAGAGCATGTACACCGGTAATAGATAAGAGCTTGCAACACAGGAAATCCAGGACAGATAAACCCTTCAGGACCAATGAGAACAGCAATACCAAGAAGGGAAGAGAAAGATGGGGGGAGAAAGGCACCTCAGGAAGGGGATCAAGTCGCCAACCTTGTGGCTATTATTCAAGCACTTCCATCGTTTGTACCACCAAGGTCTTCATGGTGTGCAACAGGAGGAGAACGGATGACAATGATCTACAAATAACCCCTTTCCAGGGGTTCAGACAACAGAGAAGTGGGTGAAGAGAGACAGGGTTCAGTGTAAGGCATGAAAAACAATTTATAAATTATCAAGCGTTCATGGGGGGAGAGAAATAAGCTGATTCCAAGGGCTCAAATAGGAAAGAAAATGTTTTGAAAATGATGATGGCAACATTTGTACAAATGTGCTTGACACAATGGATGGATGTTTGGATTGTGATAGCTGCAAGAGTCCCCAGCAAAATGAGTTTTTAAATGTGCCATAAAATATATATTCTAGAGCATAAAAATATATAAGCATAAAAATAGCTCATGAAAGGCAGACAATGAGATGGCTATTTGAGGGGGAGGGACACTATCAGGAAGTCCTTTCCCCACTGTGTCCCAAACTCCTCTCTTTGCTGTCTTAACCCAAGGTTGGTGGAGCAGCTGACTTCTGGACAACCCAGGAAGTGGAAGCTGCCAGGGCGTGGGGTGTCATTGTTGCTAGTTGCCACAGAATGGACTCTATCTCAGGGGCCCGGTCCCAGCTCCTGCATACAGAGGAGAACTTCGCTTGGTCGTGTTTTCAAGGCAGTGACGTTTCAGAAGCAGATCACCAGACTGGTCATCCAAGGCACCTCGGAAGGGGATCGAGCCACCAACCTCGTGGCTATTATTCAAGCCCTTAATCATGTATGCCACCTAGGTATTCGTGAAGTAGGGCAGGAAGAGAAAATACGCCCAGTGATATAAATTCACTTAAACTGCGTTCTCTTTTCTCAGCTGGGTAATCTGACACGCTATGCAGCAAACCCCCCAAAATAAAACTCACTGCCATCAAGTCAATACTGACTGACAGCAACTTCTCTGGGCACTGCCGAGAGCCCTGGTTGTGTAGCGGATATGCATGGGACTGCACTACGCATGGTCACCAGTTCAAAACCAACAGTCGTACGGTATAAAAGATTGAGCTTTCTACTCCCATAACAATTAGTGCTGTAGGGTAGAAAGGTGAAAAGACAGGGCTATCCTTGGCAGAGTAAAGTCAAAGGATGCGGCCTTCCTCTGCCTTCACCAACTGCTTGGATCCCTTTCCCAACTGGAAGAGAAAGGAATCACGAAGGAACAGGACACAAGACATGTCATATTTTTGTGTGTGGGGGGGGGGGGCATCAATCCCGCTGGTGGTCATGGGCACTACCCAACGCTGCTCCCGAGAGCCGCCGCTGGACCTGAACTGCCAAGCCCGCAGGCCGCAGTCCCGCACCCAACCACTTAATGCCACCGAGGCTCAGCCCGACCTGTCATATTTTTGACTTCTAGAAAATTTCAGGAAAAATTTCTCAACTTTTCTGTAAAGAAACGGCCCATAATTACTCTACGGTATTTCTTCCCTTTTGTGTGATTCATCCCTTTTATTTAATATGGGGCATTAACAGCCAATGAAATGCTTATGTTTGGAATTCAGATGCATTTATGCTTGTAATAATCTCTACAAATCAGAAAGATAAGAGTCTAGCTAAGAGAACAAAATTTTTACTGTTTTTTGGGGTTTGTAATTTCACACTCTAATACTTGGACATGGTCAGAAAACAACTTCCTAGATAGTAAGGGGGAGGAAATTACAATAAATGAATGCCAAAGGTTAAAACCCCAAACTGTTTAATACCTCGGGTGACCGTTCCCCCAACCCTACACCCCTGCTCTCAGTTTATGTCTATTGCTCTGGCCTCATCATTAATAGGGGCCACTTCTACTCCCTCAAATGACACCACTTAGACAAGTAATTATGTATCACCCTGTCTGGAGATAGAGGACCCCTAAACATTCTTTACTGGAGAAAACCTGAAGGTTTTCAGAAGTAATGGTGAGCACAGAAGAACACATTTTCACATTGAGAGCTGTAAAGAAGTAAGGGCTGATCAACACTGAATATTTATGAGATCCTCTGAGACACAGACCCGGAGTTCTGCTTTGCAACCTATCTGTGTGTTTCCCTCTTGCACGTCCACCCCCAGTCTAGGGATTCAAGAGAGTGGCACAGTGAATCAGCATTTCTAAGGCATTCATTAAACTAGGCTGCAGTGCAACAAAATCGGGGAGAGAAAAGGTACACACTACACCAATATTAAAAACAGAACTTTCTTCCATAAAAGCAAAAGGATAAAAGATGAAATCCTCTATTTTCTCTCTTGTAGAAGGAGCCAAACTGACCACGATCAGCATGCCTCTAAGCAGTAAGCAAGTCATCCTGAGAAACAGCAGAAAGCATACGGAAGACTTTTTTTTCCCTTTCCTCCCAACTAGTTCAAGACAAGCTGAAAAACAAGCTAAGAGAAAAAAAGAAGTGAAAGAGAACATTTTCGGTAACCCAATCAATCAGAATACTGTTTGTGTCTCTAAAAGAATACTTTTCATCTTGCTTCTCTCACGCCATGTCACGTGAGGGGGAGACCCTAGCACCTTCAGCCCATCTGTGAATCCTTAGCCCACGTCTTTGCATGGGAGGGATGAGCAGCAAAGGTTTGTGGGATGAAACGAACAGGAAAAGAAGAGCCAATGTTTCCACCTAGGATGTTCAGAGAACTCTGAGGAGGGAAACGTGAGGGCAAGGTGGGGTGAGCGGAGAGACAGAGGGTAAAATCATCTTAACAGTAAGTAGGTGTTCCAGATGAGACATCTAGTCCTACACATTGGTGATGGGTGAAGTTTAAGAAGCCTTTATATCCAAAAAAGTCAAATATATTCAAGTCAAATCATAATGATAAATGATAAGGCTGGTCTTAGTCACCGGCTTCCAAGCCAACCCTTGAGTTATAAAGAGAGTCCATTGAAATTTCTTTCAAGTCTTAGCTCAGAAGGATTGGAGTATTCTTTGAAGTAGCATTGGAGGTAAACTTGACTTTCTTATTTATTTTATTTCTTTTCTCTTTCTCTGGCACACTACCCCATCAAGGTACTGGCATTTAAGAACCAGCCACAAGTCCTTGTTTTTGCTCTAAGCTGCCTGTAGGCTGAGTCCCAGGGCTCTTGCTAACTAAGAGAGTCATAAAATGGTCTTGGTACACTTTATGTCAAAAGGTGGCTTCCTCTTCCTTAAAAATAGCACCCACTCCTCTTATCAATAAGATGAACGGGTAGATGTGATTTAGGACTTGGTCCATGAAATGATAGCGTGGTTTAGGGGGAAGGGGACTATCAGAAGATAGAGGCCCATTTATCTCAGCCAAGGTGGGTGTCACACATATCACAATGATGTGAAACAAAGCCATTGTCTCCAATAATAAAAATTAGAAGGAAGTTTTTCTGCAGCCATCTGACATAATACATACAAAAATAAATACCTGAATTTTAAATTACCTCTTACAACCTTAGGATAATCACATAGAAACTTCTATTTCATCATATAGATGGCTTAAGTGGAGAAATATTGTTACAATTTCTCTTGGGGGAGGGGTGGAAATCACGGATAATGTTCTTAAATTGTAGAAGTTTAGATAGTTACTGACTACTCTTCTCAACTGAACAAGCCCAGTTCAAAATGAAACCTTTGGATTGAAAGCTCTATATTCTGTCTCTGAGGAGAGGCACTGATAACACAGCATGTAAATCTACTCTGGGTCTAAGATGTTGTTAACTGAAATACAGAACAGAATACAGAAGCAAAGGTCACTTAAACCTTGGCTGTTACAGACCTCCGTCTTGCATTGAATGTCCTTTTAAAAGCAAGGCCACTTTCAGAACCAATCTGAAAGTAAAGTAACTTCTCATGCTCAAGGTTGATTAAGTCCTGAAGGATTATGCTAATCCAAACCTGCCTTCTCTGCTATGGAAATAATTTTGTGTCTATTCACCATAACCCTTGAAAATGCCACATTGTTTACTGACTGGGAATATAAAGAAAATAAGTTTTGTTGGATTGGGTTGTTTTTTTTTACCCCAAGGTCATTTATACTTAAGGAGTCAATTTTTCAGTGAAAGACCAATAGGAAACTCCTGGCCATATAGCCCCTTATTGCAAAAAAAAAAAAAAATGCTCTCAGGTTGAGAGCAAATGACTATATAATAGAAGTTAGAATTCTACATCCTTACATAAATCTTCACAGAATCAAGCCGGCTGGCATCCCTCACATATTCACTTTAACTACTGGTCAGTGCCCAACACCGCATCGGGAAGACAGATCATGTTTCAGCTGTTAAACTTTGCACGGCCACATGAAAATTACAATTCTCAGTTTAGAGTGAGAGAATGGAAACAAAATGCAAGCCTCTCCCAGTCAATCCCAGCTTAATTCCCTCTGGTATCGCCCCTGTAACCGTATTAATTGCTTTCCTAATAAAATGATGCCGTAAAATCTGTGAAATCCAATTCTGGCAGAAAATCAAATCAAAGGCAAACTCTTCCTGGCAACTACTTTTGCATCCCCAGCCTCCTGCCTGCCTACCTTGTGATGTTTTTGCTGGTGTCTTGCCTTTGTGTCAAGATCATGGTAGGGGCTTTCAGAGTCTTGGTTGATGTAATATACGAGTCTTGACGGTAATGTGATTTCTTTCTGCATCGCATTGCTGTGACTGATATTACTGCTGCTGTTCTGTTGCAACGGACTGTCTTCATCTGCCAGGGCTCCTGGATTTTTTTCTGCAGTTTCATCCCAATGCGGAGCTGAAGTGGGGTAAAGAACACACACACACACACCACAAATACATTAATATAAAAATGCAAATACTGTTCATTGCAAAGTTTTCTAAGTACAAGCAGGCAAAAAGTGGAGATACGGTACAGCAAATCTGAGGGCACCAGTCAGATAACCTGGATGGGCTAACTCAGTAAGTAATGCTTGTACAATAATCAGCCGCTAGCTTGATGTCTGATGTTCACCTACTCTGCTAGTTTCATATCTATACTTCTAAAGTATGCAAATGGACTTGTGTCACTAAATGAACTGGAAGGGGGGGGCAGGATATTCATTCTGACCCTCATCATCTCTGCCCCTTTTCCGCTGTCCCCTGGCTAGCTGCTCCCCCTCTGAAACCTGGGAACACTTCGAAGATAACGTTGAGTGCTGCATTCCTGAAGACCAAACATTGATTCTTTTACATAATGGAGAATTCCCTTTTCTCGTAACTTTGAAATGAGCAAAAATCCTCTGCCATAGAGCGATGCACATGTTGGCAACGGTCCAATTCCCCTTTCTTTCTTTCCCTTCTAAGGACAGCTTTCTGTCCACCGTGATTTCCATCCATCAAGGCATTGAACACGATTCTATTGCACTTGCCCATTAAAGTGACAAGTATTTTGAAAAATCCTAACCAACGGCCGGCGTTGCCCGAGCACCTCTCCCCGCCTCAAGGCCAACAGCAGATGAAAAAAAAAATCAGTGGGAAATGAGAGGAAACAGCCCATTGCCACTATTCTCATTACAACCTTCACTTGCGCACTCACGGCATCTCCCAGGCACTGGTTTCCCTTCAGCCAAGTTGCAAAAGACCGCTGAGGGGCCCAGAGCCAACGGAATGCCCGGAAGGGGGGCTCCCCGCGGTCTTGGGAACCAGGTTGAGTGAACGCCACCGAAAAGGGACTTCCCAAAGTGCAGTGGAATGAATGGGGGTGAGAAGGCAAGGGTCGATGGGATGCAGGCAGGCCGGTGAGGAGAGGAGTCCGGAGCGCACTTGGCCGTGGCCGCAGGGCCCCCGCGGGGAAGGCGATGCAAGGGCACCGGGGCCATACCCACCGCTGGCTGCAGCAGTCCCCCAGGCGCGGGACCGGGCCGCGGCGGCGAGCGGAGGCAGCAGGAGAAGGACCAGGAGCAGGCGGCTGGGCGGCGCGCGGGCGAGGGCGAGGGCACCGGCGGGCGCAGGGCCGGTGGGGCGGCCACGGGCGCCGCAGGAGACTCGGAAGAAGCTGCCGTTGGCCCGCGGCGGCCGCCGAGAGCTGCTGCCCGGCGGCTGCATGGCTCATAGCTCCCGGGCGCCGCTCGGTGTGGTTGGCGACCGCGCCGGGCTGGGCTGCGGGCGCGGGGCGCGCGAGGAGGTTGCAGGCGTAGCCGGTCACGCCGGCTCGGCGCGCATGGTGCCCCCGCGGGCTGGGGGCTCGGACTCGGCTCGGGCTCGGGCCGGGGCTCGGCGGCGCCCCCTGCCCCGCTCGCCTGCACCGCGCCGCGCTGTGCCGCTCGAGAGTCCGGAGGTGCACGCCGCAGCGTCAACTTGGAGCCTCCCCAGCTGGGCGCGGCCGCTCGGGCGACTGCGGGGGCTGCGGCCGGGCCGAAGGATGCTGAGGCGGCGCGCGGGAGCGAGCGGCCGCGGGGGCGCGCAGCTCGGGCACGCGTCCCAGCCCCGAGAGCGCGCCGGAGCCTGGCTTGGGCTGAAGCTGCTGCTGCTGTTGCCCCGCGCACGCCGCACTGCGCATGCTTTCTGGTGGGGCGGGAGGTGGGGGAGCAGCAGGGTGATGCAGCATCCCGGGCAGCAGCCGAGGTGACGGCGGCACCTCCCAAGGTGGGGGCCGCGGGAGGGGAGCGGGGAGCCAGGGAGGCGGCCTGAGGGCCTGGAGACCCGACAGTGATCTGCAGAAAACCCGCCTCTCCCCCCCACACCTAGAGACCCCAGAACCCCGCTCCTAGACCCACCACGTAGCAGCCCTGATGGCGCAGCGCTTCAGCGCTCCTTGCCAGCAAGTAGGCGGCTGTTGGAGCCCAGGGCTCGGGAGAACGTATGATTTACAGGCTTGGATCACCTATGGGGCAGCTCTCCTCCATCCTCTTGGTGGCGAAGAGTCGTGATCGAGTCCTTGCCAACGCGCTTGGTTTGGAGGATTCCAACGACGTCCTGCTGGGCAGGGGGAAGGGGGGAGGCCAAGCATGTCCTTCTTAATCTTTTATTTATTTCCTTCCTGAAAATAAATCTAAAGGATTGCAGCCGGGGAGGCAAAAATAGCGCGGCTTCTCCTTCAGTTCCCCGGCAGCGGATGGCCCAGCTGGGGACCCAAGTTTGAGCATCACAGGCTGCCTGGCGCGCTGACGCCAAGCGGCCACCGCGGCACCGGCCCTCCACCGGCTTCCCGCGTGCTCAGGCCTGCTCCCCGGGCTTTGCAGAAAGCCATCGTGTGCAGAAAGTACGCTCGGACGTCCTGGGGAGCCCTGGGAAGAGCTGGCGGCACAGCTGTCTCTCGGGAATCCAACGTTTGTCCTGCCTGCGGACCAGTTCAAAGACTGAGATGCACTCCTGATGTGTGCAGAGAAAAGGAGGCTATTCCTGGGAATGTAAGTCTAGTATCGCTGGCAGGTGGGCTGCCAGCCCCCAGCAGTAGGGTTTCAAGCGAGGGCCTATCGCATATCCCTGCACCCAAATTGCCCTTCCCAAGGACGGTCGTGTTAGCATGTTGTCCTGCTGCACAGCTTATATTTAAAATACACAGGGTAGCACCTACTTTGGGGGAATCGAGAATTCCAAGTTTTTTTTTTCAATATGCGTAAAAGTACCTGCCAGGCATTGAAGCTTACCCATGTTCTTTGTCCTCCCCCTTCACCCCAATTTAACAGAGAGATCACACACACACACACATACACACACACACACACCCCTAAGAGCACAAAGCTGGTAGAAATCTACACGCTAATTAACTCTTGGTCTTAACATCCCAGCTGATATCTATTATCAGATGTTGATACATGTAAATTGGAACTTGGTGCAGTCCCCAAACCCACACCCCCACCCCCAGCTTTGAGTCCTCAGCACCTAGCCCAGTGTTTGGGGGTGCTCAGAAAACACGTGGTGAATAGATCAGTGGATGGTACACCCCAGCAGGGTGTGTCACATTCCGGGGAACCCTGGGATTACGCTCTCCACCTGAGGAGGAGCCTGAGCCTAGATAAAGCCAGAAAAGGGGGGTGCACAAGCAATGAGAAAGGAGGGGGCAAAAGACAGAGCAAGGTAAAAGATGCCCAGATGCACAGTTGTTTGAAAGGCGTCTCTTGGAATGGAGCGGCAATCTCTTAAAGCCTGCTACCAAAAAGAAAGCTGGACCAACTGACAACGTCCCTGATAGAAGCCACCATCCCTTGCACTTGCAATACGGGAGGAGGGCTCATCTCGCTTATAACAGGGAGAGAGTGTCACACGGAGGAGTGTTTTATGCTCAAGAATCTTCCGAGGCGAAACCTCTCCGAGAGAAAGGGGCCCCACAAGAGGGCCTGGGAACCTCAAAACAGGTAGGAAATTCAAGTGATGGAGCAAAGCAGATTCCCAAGTGTAATCAGAATGGGCTGGCTACAGCTGTCCACGGAACTTTAACACGCACAATACTGAAGGGCAAATAATGTTTCTGTAAATGAGATAGTGAATCAGAGAAGGGAAAATCGCTTAGAAATTTTCACTGGTCGGTCTTGAAACAAGATATTTAAAGAAAGCTTCAGAAGCTTAAAAATGGCAACATATGTACAAGTATGCTTGATATAATTGATGTTAAAGAGTTTTGAGGGGCCCCAATGTAATGATTTTTCTTAAAAAAAAAACCAGAATTCAATATTCTTAATCGGTCTATTTATTGGATGTAGTAGTAGTCTCATTAGGTAGTTTAGAAATTTTTTTAATTTCTAAATTTTCTAAATATTCTACTCTGTGGTCTCATAATATTTTAGCAATGTTCTTAATCACCTAACACCTCGGCTTTGCTCTGCATTCATTTGTCTGTATCCTCCCTCCTTCCCCTATGATAAAATGAGGCCAAGGCTGCCTCTCCATTGCACCTCCATCCCCAGAACCTGGTGCAGTGTGCGCTAGATTAATGTGCGCTGCGTGAAGCAGCCACGCAGAAGCAGGGATGCAAAGCATTTACCAAGCAAGAGCCGCAAGAGAGCATGTGTCCGTGACAGCTCTGGTAATGGGGCTGTACTGGCTCTGAAGGGCACCAGGCGCTCAGAGGAGTGGCCTAATCCACGCGGCAGATGCAGAAAACGGCTGCTATGTAGGTGAAGGTAGGCAACCAAAAAGTCCAAGAGAAGAAAATTGGTTGTTGTTGATCTTGCTAGCGGTCATTGTCAAGCTCCAAATCCTGGCCAACCTACGGTATGTTCTAGACAGCAAACCGAGGCTGGTCCTCCGCCTTCTTCACGAGCATTGTGGGGATGGGTATTGCTGTGACTGTCGCATGGACCCTTCCAACCCAAGGGCCTCATCCTCTAGCTTGACAGAAGAGAATAGGCTGTGGATCCTCATGGGCTCCCATTGGCTACTTTTTGGAAGTAGATCACGAAGTTTCTCTTCCCAGTCTGTGTTAGTCTAGAAGCCCAACTGAAACCCGCACCCCATGTGCGACGCTGCTGCTATTTGAAGTAACGATGGCAAAACTTCCAGCACTGGAGCGCCATACACGTCACCACAGTAGGACAAACCGATAGGTGATGACAGAAAGAAGGAAAATCAGGTAATATGGACGCTGATAAGTGAAGACATTAAAACACAGAGCAGTGTTGTCAAAAAACAAAAAAATGATCACCTTGTGATATGGTGAAAAGTCCCTCTGACATACTCTACTTCAAGTAGCAGAAGACGCATGAAGGAAACAGGATCTGTACACGCACAAGCAAAGGCTCTTGTTGCTAGACGCCATTCAGCTGGTTCTGGCTCACAGCAACCTTCTGTTAAACAGGACCAAATGCTACCTGCTCCTGCACCAGCCTCCTCATCATGGTGATTGAGCTCATTATTGAAGCCAATGTGAGGGGTCATCTCACTAAGGGTCTTCCTCTTTTTCCCTGAGTTCCTACTTCATTGAGCATGATATCCTTTCCCGGGACTGAGCTCTCCAGATAACATGCTCAAAGTACAGAAAGCAAAGTCTTGCCTCTCTCTGAGAAGTGAGAATTCTGGTTGTACTTTCTCCAAGATGTATCTGTTCATCCTTTGGGCAATCCACAGGACCCTCAATGTTCTTCACTTGTACCATAATTCAAATGCACTGGTTCTTTTCCAGTCTTCCTGAATCGTCGTCCAGATGAAGTGATTAAAACTGTCCATGGCTGTGTCAAGGACTTCTGAGTCCTCTGAGTACCTCCGTGCTCTTCATCACTTTTGAAATAGGGCGACAGGTTCAGCTGATGCAATGTCTGATTGAGATGAGATCCATGACAACTTCCATCAGGAAAAAAAGGTTGAAGCTGTCATGAAAGCGAAAGTAGAAATAGAAATAATGAGATGTAGGACATTTGTCTCAACAGGGCTGAATCTCTTGGGGAAGAGATCAGAAAGAAAATCTATGGCAGATATATAATTGTTTGTCAATTTGAGAATTAAGATAGAAGGGACGGAGTCCACTTTGTCACTTGGGTCATAGCCAATGAGGCTTCTGTGTGGGTGTAACCTTCTGAGAATTCCGGGAAATTCTGTTATTTCCTCCTTGGAGTCTGGAGACACTCTGTGCTCACTTTCTGTACATCTCTGGGGAGAAGCCACATGAACCTACCCTGAGGAAACCCTTGGAACTGGAGTAGCCCCATGGAGACCCCTGCCACTTCTGAGATGCTTGCAACACCACTAGATCTGCTGAGATGCTTATACCACCACTGGGTCCAAAGACTTTCTCCTCACTCACCTGTGATCTGCTCAGTTCAGCATCATTGCATGTGTCTCGTGAGTCTGAAGAGGACTTCATAGGTTGCTGTCAGACATGTGGGCTAATATCAGACTTCCGGACTGGGCTGGGATGTTTTCTCAATGTTCATTTCCTCTTGAATATAAACCTCTCCCTTATATACATTTGACTGTCTCCATGAAATTGTTTCTCTAGTCTACCCCGACTAACACAGGACCTTTAGAAGGTCAATGGTGGTAGAAATGCCAAGAGATGCAGCAAAGCAGATTCACACGCACAATCAGAATGAACAAAATGTTTGACCAAAAATCTAGGCAGAGGAGGTGGGAATGGTGTCCACACTGCAGGGAATAATAATAACAGGGCCATGGAGCAAGCAGTCTGATCAGGAACATCAGAGCTCTGCCTGGAGAGATAGTCTGTTGAGTCACACCGCTGGTCAGTATCACCATTTGAGTCTCCACCCTAAATTAGAGTTTCAGGATCTTCCCAAGGTCTTTTTGGCCTCTTCAGTTTAACAATCATAAATTAAGAATGACTAGAAATAATTCTAAAAAAGGTGGGTGGTTTTGTACAGAAATAGTATAATTCGAAAATATTTGGGCCAGAAATAACCTTTGAAACCATCGAGAAGTCCAACCACTTGTGGTGTTGCGTTCTGTCAATTACAACTCCTAGTTATTGTTACTATGCCTAAGTTTACCAATGAGAAAATGAAGCTTGGAGGCTTAGTCAGAATTGACAATGTAATATTTAAAAATTTTTTAAATAAACAATATTGCTGTTTCTATCAGGTGCCAATAAGTTGCTACCAACTCATATGACCCTATAAAACAAAGCAAAATTACTTATTTTTTTTGGGGGGGGGAGGCAATCACTGCCTCTGGTGGTTGTGGGCGCTACCCAGTGCTGCTCCTGAGAGCCGCTGCTGGATTTGAACCGCCAAGCCCGCGGGCAGCAGTCAACCACTTACGCCACTGGAGCTCAGCCCAAACTTACTTCTTAATCCAGGGTATCCTCTTACGTTGTTCTTAAATTTGAGTACCTTGATTCAGCCACTGTGTTAAATCTCTTCAAAGATCTTCCTGTTTTTCACTGCCCCTCTACTTAACACAGACTCTGTCCTTTTCCAGGAACGGACCTCTCTTGAAAACTTATCCAAAATATGTGAGAGCCATGCTCACCATCCTTCACTCTGAGGAGCACCCTAGAAGTACTTCTTCCAAGATAGGCTTGTTATCCTTCTAGCAGTGCACAATGCTTTCAATATTCTTTTCCAGCACCACAGTTCACATACCTTGATTGTTCTTCCGTCTGCCTTATTCAATATCCAACTTTTACACTCATGTGAGGCAACTAAAAATACCATGGTGTGGGTCGGGCACACCTTAGTCCTCAAAGTAACATTCTTACTTTTCAATATTCTAAGACCTTGGGCAGCAGAACTACCCGATGCCGTGCATCTTTTGACCTCTTGACTGCTGCTTCCATGAGCATTGATTGTGGATCCAAGCAAGATGAAATCCTTGACAGCTTTAACCTTTTCTCCATTTGTCATGATGTGACATACTTGTAGCACCCATTAGAGTATGATGTTCCATCCAGTTGTGAGAATTCGGTTCTTCTTTACATTGAGCTGTAATCCCTCCTGAAGGCTGCAGTCCTTTTTAATCATCAGCAACTGCTTCACGTTCTCCACACTTTCAGCAAGCAAGCACAGATTGTAAATAAGCCTTCCTCCAATGTCTCCAGTTTTTCTTCATATAATCCATTTTCTCTGATTATTTGATCAGCATGCAGATTGCATGTGTATAGTGAGAGGCTAGAAATCTGGAATGCACCTTTCCTGATGGTAAACCATGAAGTAGTCTAGTCCCTTATTCTGTTCATGCAACAGCCTCTTGATATATATATATATATATATATATATATATATATATATATATATATATATAACAAGTTTCTCGTATAAGAAGTGTTCTGGAATTTCCACTATATTCAAAGCTACCCATAGTTTGTTATGATCCACACAGTCAAATGCCTTAGCATAGAGTGTTTGTCTGGGTAGACTAGAGAAACAAATGCATAGACACTGTGTGTATAAGAAGAGCTTTATATATGAGAGCAATTAAATATTGAGAAAATATCCAGTCCAGATCAAGTCCATAAGTTCGGTACTAGCCCCTATGTTCAACATCAATATATAAATTCCTCTTCAGACTCACAAAACACATGCAATGATGCCAAATGCAGAAAGATCACAGGCCAGTGGGTGGACAGTTTTGTAAATCCAGTGGCTATGGCACTGGAGTGGGTCTCCACGTGGCTCTTCCTGCTCTAGCGCTCTGGTTCCATCAGGGGTCTCCATATGACTCATCGACAGAAAGACAAGCAAAGTGTCTGAGGTAGCTGCCCTCCAGTGATCTGTTTATCTCCATGGCACCTCAAAATGAGGTCCTCAAGCTGCAATCTGATTGGCAGGCTAAACTACACTCCTTCACTATCAAGTTGGTACCAGATTAATAGTCCCAAATTGGCACCAGATTATGTAACTACCATAAGCCACCCCTCGTCAACTTGACATTTTTACACAGCTCTTTAGCCATACATAATTTTCAAATAGACAATAATGAAATCATATCTGCACCTAACAGGATAAAATTTAAATGCATACAAATGTGACACCTTTGTTTAAACATAACATTCTATAAGTGACCAAAAATATTCTGTACTTATGTGAACACCTACACCTTAATTTTATAATCCTATGACTATATTCCAGCACTTATCAAAGTTTGTAAGCCAATGACTTCATTGCCTTTATGAAGAATCTTCATTCTAATGGGAATCTTGTGAGTTCTGCACCCATAACCAAAGTCAAATCAGAACAGGACATCCATAAATTCAGCAGCATTATGTACCAATTCACAGGTTCAAAAATCTTCTCTTCATCTGATCAGGTTCTGGTCAACTCAATGTGGGCTGCCTCACTTAGCCTCACGGGGGTGCCCATTATTCACCTTGACTAAAGACCATGGTCCCCATCACAAGTTCTCATCAACCCTAGGCCCTTTGTGCTAGGTTATGCACTTCAGTGCAATCAACTCACTCTCATTTGCTCCTCTAGTCCCTGTGAACCAGGTCCATGGGTGTCAGTGGCCAGACTCAATCCATCTCTTTATTGTTGCATTTCTCTCACTTACACTCAACAAATGGGCATAGGTGGTCACCTAGAAATCATTTCAGGCCGCCACATGCTTCCTTTAATGTTCAGTACTAGAGAGGAGAGTTTATTCATGATTCCAGATTTTGTCCATCCTCAAGAACAAACTAGCTAGGCTGAGCCCCGGTGGCATACAGGACTGCGGCCCACTGGGATGGAGGTTCAATTCCGGCTCACAGGAGCAAAGGCTGGGCCTCCTACTCCCACCACCAGAGGGCTGTGATGCCTAAAAAACTAAAAAAAAAAAAAAAAAAGAACAAACTAGCTCAAAATTCAAAAATCCAAAGAGTATCCCCCCCCCCTTTTTCCCCTTCAATCTGCCAACAGCCCCCTAGGCAAGTCTCTTCATCTTCAAATGTCCTCAGCACTCAAAATACTGGGTGAGGCTTATCCTGTCAGAGCCTTCTTTGCAGACATGTACTAACCCATTTAAATCCCAATTTGGTGACTGAAACAGTGAGCTTACCAACTCTCTTTACTTACCAGTAATCATTTCTATAAATCATTATATCAACATTAATAAGCAGAAATCAGTGTAATCAGAGTAGAATCAGATCCTAAACTCAATTCTTAAAACAGTCAAGTTCAACCTTTATCTTCTCTTAATCCTTATCTAAACTATTCAATTGGTACAAAATATGGGATTAGGTCTCTGATTGCATCAAACAAAAGATTTTAAACAGCTACTTCCTCTGGTTGAGCAGTCAATTCCTTCTTCATTGTCTATTCTTCATCTAAAAACTCCACTGAAACGTGCTTACTTGGGATGACCCTGCTGGCATTTTAAAATATTAGTGAAATGGCTATTTCACAGTTACTCACAAGGCACCACAGCATGACACACAGACAGACAATGTTAGTTGTCCCCAAATTATTTGCATAGTTCCTCTTATTAAGTTGTTACTATGTTTCTGTTAGCTGCTGTCCCTGAATTAGGGTGACCTCATGCACAATAGACAGAAAACACTTCTCGGTCTTGCACCATTCTTATGATTGATTCTAGTTTAAACCACTTGATCCATAGGGTTTTCACTGGCTGATCTTCAGGCCATTCTTTCTTGTACCTATTAGTCTGGAAGTTCAGCTGAAACCTGTTGATTATCATAGCTTGGCACAAGCCTCCACTGACCAATGGGCAGTGGCTGAGCATAAGGTAAATTGGTCAGGAAACTACCACAGATTTCCTGCCTGGAAGGCAACAATTCTACCCCTGAATCACCATTGTTCCAACATAGGTTAAGCAGCATCTTTTTAAATACTTACTGCCTGAAGTACACAGTGGTATACAAGTCACAGCTGAATAAGTTGTTTCATTTCTGTTGGAGGGTCATGGGATTCAGTTACTTGTGCAGTGGATATGAAGAGTATTTAAACACTGGAAATAAACAATAGAGAAAGCAACTACTGTTCCAGAAGAAAACTCAGACTCTAGGATTCTGTTGAGCCCAATTATAAGACTATTTGCTCCTGAGCTAAATGGTCTGAGGGATTGCATCCTGAAAAGCCTATCACGAAGAAAACATTAAGCCTTTTCATGTAATAAAATAAACAGAGATAAAATATAAACAGATTTTCTGAAGTTTATGACATCAGCAAAAACTAATTTAAAACACCCAATACAAGCAAGTAGACTTTAGAAGACATAAGTTAAACTATTAACACATCTAAGTAACCATACATGAAATCCTGGTGGCATGGTGGTTAAGTGCTCCACTGCTAAGTCAGCAGTCATCAATTTGGACCCACCAGTCTCTTGAGTTTGATGTTTGCTTCCATATTGGAAAACTTATGAGACCGTTTTGCCCTGTCCCCTAGGGCCAATGTGATTTGGTATAGGCTCAATGGCAATGTACTTTAAATGTCCACACACAAATTCTCACAGGCAGTGGCATCCACATAGGTAGGCATGCACAAAATTGCATGCACACTCATTCAGTTTTAATATGGGAAACAGATTGTGGGATCAAGCTTGACGTCCTTGACTAACACAACTTTGTCTAAAAATGCCTGCAGAACAACATTGGTAGCCAAATAGAAAATACCATCAAAACTCCACCAAGCTATGATGTATCAAGGAATTGGACTTTTTATTTAAAAAAAATGGACACAATCCAGGGATAAGCATTTTAAATGGCCAATCTGCTATCATATAAGAACAAACTTAAAAGATAAGAATCGCACATGCTATCTGGCAAAACAAAGAGTGAGGGAGGGTATATTCAAAAGTTTTAAAATCATGATCAGGGTAGACACAACAGACAGAATCATCTGGATCTTGAAATGCCTTGATGAAGGGGTAGCACTTGCAATGTGTTAGAGCAAATCACAGGCAGTGCTACACATCGAGTTAACTCTCAGCGGCCCCCTCATGCAAAGTTCCTTGTTCAATGTTTCCCCACCTCTGAAAACACTCCGAGGTCCCAGGGCTGTGTCTGTACCTGTGGTCAAATGAAGTGGCTTAAATGTGGCTTTTCAAACAATGTCTCACTTCAAATAGTGTAAGACATGACAAAATAATAACAATTTATAAACCTCAAGGGTTTGTGAGGAAGGGGGAGGGGGGAGGAGGGAAAATGAGGAGCTGATACCAAGGGCTCAAGTAGAAAGAAAATGTTTTGAGAAAATGATGATGGCAGCAAATGTACAAATGTGCTTGGAAAGATGGATATATTATAAGAGTTGCATGATGGCTGAGCTCCAGTGGCGTAGTGGTTTGTACGTGGGACTGTGGCCCACTGGGATGGAGGTTCAATTCCAGCTCACAGGAGCAAAAGGCTGAGCCTCCTGCTTCCACTACCAGAGGGCAGTGATGCCTGAAAAAAATTAATTGATTAAAAAAAAAGAGTTGCATGAGCCCCCAATAAAATGATTTTGTTTGTTTGTTTTGGTTTTTTTTTTGGGGGGGGGGCATCACTGCCCTCAGGTGGTGGGAGTAGGAGGCCCAGCCTTTGCTCCGTGGAGCTGGAATCGAACCTCTATCCCAGTGGGCCACAGTTCCGTGCACAACCACTACGCCACCCGGGCTCAGCCCCCCAATAAAATCATTTTAAAATAAACAAAGACCATGTCTCAGTACCACCCACAAAACGATTAGGTGGGACCATACAAAGAGGGTAGGTGGAACACTAATAAAGGGGATTGGTCAATTTTTCTATTCTTCTGGGTATATGAGGGTCATCTCCGAAGGGAGAGAGAGAGAGAGAGAGATTAACATGACCAGCAAGAAAAAAAGAGGTACCAATGGAGCACTTTTGAGATCCCTGTCTGATATAGTGGCGGTAACAGCAGACACCACAGGAAGCAGCACTGAGACCCTGAGAACAAGCCTAGAAGCTTGCCAAGACAATAAGGCAGTAAGGCAGGCAGGCTTCCTGGCCCATGAAGGCAGAGGCCAAGGGACACATGACTGAAAGTCTGAGGACCAGAGAGCCTTGACTACTGCCTGAGAAGAGGCACCACTGTGTACCAAGGTTTGTATCCTTAATGTTTCCTAATCCTGGCTTGTAGGTAACCTGTTAACTACTCTAGCACTCCTTAACTGAGTGTTATCTGTGAGTTCTGTGTGGTCATTGCGAGGGATTCTGGAACCCAGCAAGAAGTAGAGGATAGAGGGGGAAGGCATGACTGACATCTGCCTTGTACAATTGGCCTGGAGCAGGTGTGAAATTGGATTCTCCTCTATTCTCCCCCCGCAGAGACCATATGTGGTCCCCATGACATTTCTTCAATCTCTCACATTCTTACTCCCTGGAGCTCATTGATTTAGGATCAAGTACCTGATTCATTCTGAACCTGAGCTCTATTTGTGGCCAAACCAAGTCTTTTTTGAAAAAAAACATGTCTCAAGAAAAGAGGTGAATCCCTCTCTGGTGATTTAAGACTCAGCTGAGATGTGGTGCTCATTAGTGGCTTTGTTGCAAAGTCTATAGAAGTTGTGGGTGTAGTGAAATTATGAGGGGAGGGGAATGGTCAGGGCAGAAGAGTAGGGAGAAGAGGAAAGGGGGAACCCATTACAAGCATGGATATGTAGCCTATGACCCAAGGGGACAAATAATAGAAATGTGGGTAAAGGAGACAACAGACAGGGCAAGACACAAAATAGCAACAATAATCTATAATTGTTCAAGGATTCATGAGGTAGGGGGTAGGGGAGAAAGGGGAAAGAGGAGCTGATACCCAGGGCTTAAGTAAAAGCTTTGGAAATGTTGATGGCAACATATGTACAATTGTACATACGTGCTTAATACAATTGAATGATGGATTGCTGTAAGATTTCTAAGAGTCCCACAATAAAATGATCATTTAAAAAAAAAAGTTAAGAATGATGTCCTCCTATAATAAGAAGAGAAACATGGGCAATTCAGGTTGTCCTGATGCCCTAACCCCTCCCTTGTATAGATTGCTCACCATCTAATCCTCTTTTTGATTGAGACTATCTGATGACCACCTGTAATAACCAAATGAGACCCAAGAATACATTTGTAAAATACATTTTCCAAACAATGGCACAGGGGGCCTCACAAATCACATTGTCAGCAATATACATTCTTCTATTCTGTCCACTTCCAACACCCCCCATCCCACCCTCCCCCTATCCTATGTCACTAGGATCCTACACTGTTGACTGAGGAAGAAGGAAAGAGGTGCCTCTTGTAAGAGCAATTTTCAAACACCAAGGGTTCAAAGTCTTCTAGCTATAAACACATCCCATCACTAACAAAGAGGAATGTACCATTCAGGCGGTCACTTTGTGATTTCCTCATTTCAAAGTCACCCTTGACTGTATGTGTGAAGTTAGAGATGGTCATTGTAGTGCAATGCAGTAAGAAAAATGATGAGAGAAAAAGCCGTACCTCTTCTACTTGCCAGAACCTTATAACTATGATCATCCATACGAAGGAGACAGAGAGCTTATTTTCCAAAACAACACAGCTTTCAGTGAAAGAAGTGCTCTTCCTAATTATACCAAGGTGGGGGGAAAGTATGTATTAGGAATGTCTTTGACAAGCCCAGATGTACCTACCATTCCCTTAGTTCTTACTGAAAAACAGAGTTAATCTCTGACAGTGAAAACAATGGGCAGAATGAACCATCACTGTTCTTCCGTATTTACTTGTGCACCCTTATTGTAAGATTGGAATGGTTGACACTGAAAAGGAATATGCTTTGTTCGTAATTGCTATTTTGCTTTTAGGTGCCATCCAGCCACTTTGGACTTGTAGAGGCCCCATGCATAAGAGAAGGAGGCACGCATGGAGAGAGGCAGATGCAGTCACAACTCGGGAGTCAGAGAGCGATGTGGAGCCCCCTGCCAGTGCTAAGATGCTTGTGATCTTCCTGATTTGGCACCATTGTATGTGTTTCATGTGTTGCATATTGGTGCTGAACATGGGGGCTAATATCGGACTTAAAGACTTGATCTGGACTGGGTTGGGATGGTTTCTCAATAGTTAATTGCTCATGTATGTACACTCATATGTCTGTCTATGAATTTGTTTGTCTAGTTCACCTAGACTATAATGCTGCTTAGGGAACATGGTTGACAGAAGTTCAAAATGGCTCACAGAAAACTTGACTCTGGCATGATTCAGCAAACCTAATCCCATACTTTGTGTCAATGGAATAGTTTAGATAAGGATTGAGATAAGATAGATAAGGTTTGAACTTGACTGTTTTAAGAATTGAGTTTAGTATCTGATTACTAAGGTTGGACTTTGATCAGAAAGCAAAAAGATAAATGTCTCAGGAAACCCCATCCCTCTCTCTCTTTTGCTCTCTGGGGATCAGATGGGTGTGTGGCTTCTTAAGCTAGTTCTCTGCCTCAACTTATGAACTACACTTTCTGTGGGACATCTAACCCACGGATCATGTCACTAGAGCATAAGGTTCCTTGAAAACTTGCTTGACCACACTGCTGGTGTACATACTGCTTGAACTAGAAGCTGTTGGATCCTATTGTCCTGCATTGTTTGAGTTTGATCATCCCTCCAGCCTGCTTAGATAAATTCCTGGACTGCTGACTGTTGGTGATATGCCCTGCCATTGCCTGGACCTCCTGCATTGGACCTCCTGCATTGCCTTAAGGAAGATTCAGCTGTCGACTTTCTTGGCCTTGGACCCAGCAGACCTAATGAGTTAAAGGACTTCCAGTATATTAACTGTTTCATGAAAGTGAGTTGAACTGAGCCCTCTGTACTGCTGTATGGGCTAATTAGCTATTAGATTCCTTCATGCTATATATGTCTATCCATATGTGTGTGTGTGTGTGTGTGTGTTGTCCTGGTTTTGTTTCTCTAGAGAATCCTATCTAACACAACTTTCTGTCAATCACTATGAGCAAATGAGATACAAGACATGCTCAGTCAGGAAGGTGTGGCAAAGGTGAAAACAGCCCCAAACAATGCATAAAAGTGGTTGCACTGGTCAGAATTTCACTGAGCAAAATCATCCTGTGCCTACTCTGGTGTCCACTACAACCTACTCTGTCTCTGATCATGCCAGTCCTGCCTCTCTCTACCTCTTCTCCTAGTTTCTCCTGTCTTTTCTGCCAGGTGGATAGGATTTCTTTAGGCTCACTACATAGCCTTTGAGTCACCTCTTAGTAACTAATCCTCAATTCCCACCCTGACAGTTCAGAAAGATGGACAGGAATCATGCAAAAAGCTATAAAACCATATTAAGAAGTGATGAGGATGACAAAATGCCCCTGAGTGGGTACCCAAGGGAATGCGCACTCCCAGCACAGCAGTGCTACTGAAGAGGGGTGATGCCAACTCAGGCTCCACCCTGTTCCCATTTCATCTCGGTCAGTCCCCTTGGAGATTCTGTTGGCCAGTGCTGTTTATCACCAGATGAAAACCTTACATGCTTCTTCCCAAACAGGGAGAAATATTGCTCAAACAATGAAATTATAGATGATAAAAATAACTAGACATGCTTAAAATGAGGTAAAGTTAGATTAAAATAGTGAAAGATCACAGCATCAGAGAACTTTGAAGTCAGAAGCCATTGAATCCATCTTTCCCTTTCAGGTCGGGGATTTCCTGTACAACAGGGCAGCACAGTGAAACACTTGAAGGGCCCAGACAGGTAATGAAAAAAGTGAAGGTGTCAGGAATGGTGGGGACTGTGGTAAACTAGAAGACAGACTTTATCTACACAACTCTATCTGTGTAGACTCTTCAGTTCAGGGGTGCCAGATGCTCCAATTTCTCAAGAGGAACTGAAATCCACACTTCTAGGTGACTTGTTTTTTAAAATGTTCACTACTGATACAAATGCTTTACAACATTGCCTGAAGTCAAAACAAGCAAAAAATGGGCCAGACCTGGCTCAAAGGCCCTGGTGGTGATTTCCACTCTATGAGAAACCTGTCTAATGACACATTTTGGCTCCTCTAATGCTAAACTCGGTTTCATCCTGAACCCAAATCCATGTTTCCATAAATTCCATTTTAGATTATATAACTCTAGTCTCTGGATCAGATAACCCTATTCCTGGTTTTTTAGTATGTTGTTGTTGTTCTTGAAATGTGTCCTCCACCACAATGCCAAAACCTCTACTACCTTCTAGCTTTTTCTAATACCTTCTCTCTTTGCTGTCCAAGATTTTTTAAAATATTTTAATCACATGGTTATGCTTTTCATTAAACTGTTTTAATGTTTCCCCATCTCAACTAGATGGCAAATACATGTGGGCAGGATTGGAACATAACCTGTATGATTTTAGAAAAACAATTTCCTGTTGTTTAAATGTCCTTTATTTAAAGCATCTTTTGCAGGATCCTAATTCTTGTTGTAATGCTTATGTTGCTACTGATTGGAGGACCAGGCACCTCTACCATTACTTCCTGGTGATCTCTCCCTCTTGCTTGATCCCACCCCAGTGTCTGCCGATAATCTAAAGAGTAAAAAAATGGGCATTTTCTCAGCATAAGTCCTTCCTGCTTAGTCTTGAGAAGTATTAGTGAAATTAGACTGTAGTGCTGCTATTGATTCTGGCGATAAATCTGGCTTTGATGGCACCTCTTGTTACTGTAAAATTCTCTGAAAATGTGATTTCTCTCCCTCTCTCTTACAGGAACATAGAGATATGAATTTACTCTTTCTAACTTTTGAGGGCAGAGCAGGATCTGTACTTCCCAGGCCCAGAAACCTTTCAAACAACTTGCTTCAGTCCACAGAAAAGAACATTGGGTTCGGCCAAGTCCTTTTGTAGTCCAGAGAGAAGAAGGACATGCTCAACACCATTAGCTGCATGGGGTGCATGTGGGAAGGGACAAGAACAAGAAAGGAAGACTAGTAGACTCGTAAGACATCTGTTCTTGTCCCTGAGTCTGAGGAAGACAAAAGTCTGACAGAATACCAAGATGACTAGGACACAGTGCTTCCCAACATTTGTGTGTTAGGCTGGGTAGACTAAGAAACAAATTCATAGACACTCATGTGTGTATAAGAAAGAGACTTATATACAAGAGCAGTTGAATATTGAGAAAATATCCCAGTCCTGTCCAGATCAAGTCCACAAATCTGATGTAAGCCCATGTGTCTGATACCAATCTATAAAATCCTTTTCAGACTCACAAAACACATGCAATGATGCCAAATTAGGGATGATCATAGGTTAGTGGGTGGAAAGTCTTGTGGGTCCAGTGGTGTTATAAGCATCTCAGTGCTGGCAGGGGTCTCCAAGTGGCTTCTCCAGTTCCCAGAGCACAGGATCTCTCAACCTAATGCCATGTGTCGTGTTGGTAGAGAGTCTTTCAGGGAGTGAACCAAGAGAGAGACAGAGAGGGAGAGAGACAGAGTCTGTTCCCCACCTCCAAGAAGGAAATCCCAGAATTCTTAGGAGAAGGCCATGCTCACACAGATGTCTCATTGTCTATAATTTGATTGGCAGACTAGACTCCACCCCTTCATTCTTAATCTTCTCAAGTCCCAAATTGACACGAGATTCTTTAACTACCACAATTTGTCACACTGATAATGATATTTTAAGATAGACTGGGTAAACACAATAATCTGATTGGCTTCCAGGGTGACCAGCCCAGTAGTTCTGGTCATCTCAGTGCCTCAAAGGCCAAAGGAATCAAATTCTTCTCACATTTTTAGCCTCATTATAATCACCCATTGCCATCAAGTCTATGCCAACTCATAGTGTCCCAATAGGACAGGGTGGAACTGCCCTTGTGAGTTTCCAAAATGGTAACTCTATGGGAGTATAAATCCCCATCTTTCTCTTGAGGAGTGGCTTCTGACTTTGAACTGCTGACCTTGCAATTAGTGGTCAAATACTTAATGACATCTTTAAAACTCTGCTCTAAGTTCAGGGATCATGGATTATTTCCCAAATCTAGCAGAGGGCTGCAGCACTCAAAAGCATTTATTGAATGATGGACATAAACATTCAGGTTCCTTATGAACCCTGGGAACAGAGAATACAAGACTTAAAAAGCTAAAACCCCAGGATATCGGACAGTCGAGCTAGAATCTGCCCATTAAAAGGACAAGATATTGTTTGTCATTTTATCATTTCTCTCTCTTTTTTTCTCACCATCCAGTTGATGATGCTATGTAGTGACCTTTAGGGACAGTAAAGAATGTCCCCTGGGACTGAAATTTTTAGGGGAGTAGAAAGTCTTATTTTTTTTCCAAAGAGCTGGTGATTTCAAACTGCTGACCTCCTACCTTGAGTGGGCAGCCCAATGGGTAATTCACTGTGACATCAGGGCCCATCATTTGCTTTGTTTTCAGTACTGAAATGCCAGCAACACTGGGAGAGACTCACTCCCTGCCACCAGAGAGAAATGTCAACTGATGCCACCACGCTGGACATGTGACCCATATCCCTCACCAGGCTCAGATTCTTGAACTTTTAGGAATCTCTCCTAAGGAAAATTTCAAAAATGCATATAGAAAAAGGTTCATCACAGCAATGTCTTGCACAAATATATGGCATTCATTAAGTAAAACCACCATGTGATAGAATTGTATGAAATCTTAACTTTATAAAGAGTTTTTAATGACATTGCAAAATACTTATACTTTTAGATTAGAGAATCAATGAAAAATGATACATATGCTATAATGTCCACTATTTTAAAGATGTATAGCCCACTGCCGTCAAGTCAATTCCAACTCAAAGTGACCCTGTATACAGTTTCAAAGATTACAAGGCTTTCTGGCAGCAAATAGCCTCATGATGACTCTAGGGAATAAAGTACAACTGTTGCTTTCGGTTTGCAACCTGTGAATCTTTATGGGAGCAAAACACTGAGTCTTTCTCCTGCAGGACAGCTGGTGGGTTCGTATCATTGACCTTGTGTTTAGCGGCTTAACACGTCACCCACTGTGCCACCGAGGCTCCTCTAGTGTGTGGAGAGATAGATGTCGGTTTATATTGTTGCTAATTGCCCATGCTAATTGCTAGATTCCTACTTATGATTACAGAGTAGACCACAAGGTGTTCTTGACTGGCATCTGAAGGTAAGCAGCAGAGCCACAGACTTTTCCTTCCGCCAGACTACTGTGTGCTTTCAACCGCCAACCTTGAGGTTTTCAGTCAAGCACAAACCCTTTGCACCACTTGGGGACACACACACACACACACACACACACACAGAGACTTCAAAAAGTGCCTTGGAAAATGTAATGAAAAGCCAATGGACATTTTTCCATAAGCTTTTTGAAGCCCTTTCGTACGTGTGTGTACATATTATTTTTCTTTTTTTGGCATCACTGCCCTCTAGTGGTGAGAGGAGGAGGCCCAGTCTTTGCTCCTGTGGAGCTGGAATTGAACCTCCATCCAAGAGGGCCACAGTCCCGTGCACAACCACTACGCCACCGGGGCTCAGCCCCAGATATTATTATTTTCATCTCTTTCTTGTGGTTATTAGGCACCATCCAGTCGGTTCCAACTCAAAGTCACCCAACTCATAACAGAGAACCCTGCCCCGCCCTCACTGTGGTTGCTATGGGAAAGCCCATCGCTGCATCCGCTATGCCAATCCACCTCATTGAGTGTCTCCCTTGTTCTCATTGGCCCTCTTCTTTACCAAGCATGATGTCTCTCTCCAGGGACTGGTGGCTCCTGATAACATTAACAAAGTACACAAGATGAATTCCCACCATCCTCAATCCTAAAGAACATTCTGAAAATATGTATCTCTATCTTTCTGCATTTGATAACATTAGTAAAGTACATGAGATGAATTCCCACCATCCTCAATCCTAAGGAACATTCTGAAAATATTTATCTCTATCTTTCTGTATTTTGTTCAATAATGCTGCATTATGTAAATAATAAAATATTATAAATCCCCTAACTTTAATGAACGTTAAATGAATGCCGAGTGAAGCAATTCTGCCACAAAAAACAAAAAATGTATATTATCACTTATATGAAATAAACAAAGATATAGAATCCAAAGATTATTAGTGATGTACAGATCTGGGAGGAGAAGGGAGAGGGGAGATATTTGCTTAGGGGACAATGAGTTAATGTTAATGGCGGTGGAAGAATTTAGAAAAGGAGAGTGAGAATGCTTACATAACATGAACATAATCAATACCACTAAATTATACAGATAACAAAGTTGAACTATCAAATGTTTTGTTATATATTTTTTCCTGCAATAAAACATATATAAAAATTTTAGTATGTAAAAATCATGTTTATGAATTATGTAATGTGTAGATTCCCAAACTTATTATCAGGTCTCTTTTCAAAAAAAAATACTCTGTCACTTGGCAATTACAAACTTTATTTAATAACTCATAATCCAGGATACAGATTTGTCTCAGACATTTGGGCTGATACTTATGGGCTTGACCTGGACTGAGCTGAGATGTTTTCTCAATATTTAATTGCCCTTATATAGAAAACTCTTTCTTATACACATTTCTTTACACTTTTCTGCATTTTAAATTTTTATGCAATAAGAATACATTAATTTGGAGATAACCACAATGAAACTCCTTCTTTTCATTCTAAATCCAACACTTAGACAATAAAAGTAGAAGACCCAGGGTAAGCCGGAAGATCGCATTAACATGTGAGGAAGAAATCTCTGGCAAAAACCTTAGTGAGACTCAGTCTCAGTATAGACCTCAAAAGATCCCATTCAAGCCTGTTTACAATGTCTAGTCTGTGGTCGTTGTGGGATACAAGTGCAGCAGTTAAACTTTGACATTTTCTGTCCTCCGGACAGATAGTGACGTCTTTCCATCCTAACCAACACACAGTCAATCTTATATTTCAAACATTTTTACAAACAACATGTTGTTTAAGGGGAATGTTCTAAAATTCATGTAAGAGTGATTGTACAATTCCCCGTGGCATGATTGAATGACTGTACTATTGAATTATATAAGTAAATGACTTGCCAATTAAACTGGGGGGTGGGGGGTGGGGAAAGATGTTGTTTAGCAGAGACGAAGACAATGAAAATCTGGTATCTCATTGTCTTTCTTCTTCATCTTCAACACATTTTGTTGTTGTGTTTTGCTAGTCAAGCAGTGACTGACATAGTTCCCTTAGAAGAGTTACTGTAAAAGGATTCAGCCCTTAGCATAAGGTCTAAGACAGTAGTTCTATGCCTTCCTAATGTCATGACCCTTTAATATAGTTCCTCATGTTGTGGTGACCCCCCTCCCCCATCCATAAAATTACTTACGTTGCTACTTTATCTCTGTCATTTTTCTACTGTTATGAATTGGGTAACCCCTGTGAAAGGCTCATTCGACCCCCAGGAGAACCACTGGCCTAAGAGATCATCTCTCCTCAGACCTCTGTGGCCATGAATGAGCACTAGAGTTAGCAGTCCTTCCTGGGGAGTGAATTTGGCCCACTTACCAAAATATCTTTCGTCTTTTTTATGAACCGGTGTAGCAGGCAGCCTGATGATCAAAATACTCTGACCATTCCTGTGTTCTGTGTCCTAGAGACCTTAAACAGTCCTAATGAAGCAGAAGCACTGAAAACAACCAAAAAATCCCCAAAACTCAGGGCCAGGGATTGATTCTACCTCAGAAAAACCCTGTTGAAAGCTGTAAAAATGCAGAGACATTCAAATTGTGATATTTGTAGCTATGGTTCTTTGGATTATAATGCCAAATTCCCATTACCATAAACAGCAAGGCATATGAATGCATACAAGATCCTTTTAAAACAATCCAAATTCTCCTCACTTCCCTCTACTCACAAATCACTATTGGTACGCAGTCAACAGATGACTCTAGCTAAACCTACCATATGTGATCATATGAAAACCTCCCCAACAGAATCTATGTTTTGAGCTGGTTTGTTACACAGCAATAGATGACTATGTTCGTCTGGGTGGGCTAGAGAACAAATTCATAGACACTCATGTGTACAAGAAAGAGTTCTATATAGAAGAGCAATTGAATCTTTAAAAAAATCCCAGCCCAGTCCAGATCAAGTTCATAAGTACGGTATCAGCCCATATGTCCGATATCAATCTATAAATTCCTCTTCAGGCTCACAAAACATATGCAATGACTCCGAATGTAGGATGATCACAGACCAGTGAGTGCAGAGTATTGTGGATCCAGTGGCAGTAGAAGCAGCTCAGTGCTGGCAGGGGTCTCCATGTGGCTGCAGAGGTTTATTTCCACCAGTCTCTCTCTATGTGTCTTCTCCACAGGATGTCTCACAGGGACTTAGCCAAGAGAGAGTTTCTCCTGCCTCCAGGGAGAAATATGAGAGTTCCCAGAATCCTCAGAAAAAGGCCATGCCCACACAGAGGCCTCACTGGTTATGACCTGATAGGCTAGACTCCACCCCTACACTCAATCCTCAAATTGACACCAGATTATGTAGCTACCACAATGATCAAAACAGAATTTGATGCATAGAAGTAGAGTGGTGTCATAACAACAACCTAAAACACATGGCATTGGCTTTGGAATTGAGTGACCAGCAGAAACTGGATGGGTCTGAAGGAAATGACCAGTGAAGTCATGCAGGTTATTAAAGGAATTGCTAATGGAAGCTGAAGAAAAGATAAACTGAATTATGTGCAGAGCAATTAGCAAAACTGTGACCTATAAACATGGGAAATAGAAAAGGAAGGTATAAACTCATGGATCTCACTATGTGTTTCCAGTCATACTGTTGTTAAGTGCCAACTGGCTTCTTCTGAATAGCTGGGGTAAAAAGTACAGGAGAAATAAGATAGGATAAAAAAATTAATAAATAAAATAACTTCAATATTCACCCTAAACGTGGAGAAAATATGAAGGAGCTAGGACTTTGTGGGTTCAAAAATAACATTTTTTTCTTTCTAGTCCCTCTAAAAACCCAAAGATTACTGAAGAGTTGGCCTGACCACAACAATTTTCAATCAGCAGAACATACATCTGGTTTGCTGGAGAAGAATCTGTTGTAGGTTACAAAGGAGACCCCAAGTTACACATATAATCTAGAGAAGATAATTATTAAGTCTTAAAGAGGACAAAGAGAAGATGTGTTAGTCCGAGTAGACTAGAGGAACAAATTCATAGACATGCATATAGATATAAGGAAAGGGTTTATATACAAGAGGAATGGGACATTGAGAAAGCATCCCAGCCCAGTCCAGTTCAAAGTCATAAGTTCGATACTAGCCAATATGCCCAATATTAGTCTATAAAATCTCCTTCCGACTCACGAAGTCACAGGCTAGTGGGTACAGAGTCCCAGCACCCACAGGGGTCTCTCCATGGCTCCTCGATTCCAGGGCTCAGGGTCCATCAACAGCATCCAGTGGTGGTAGAAGCAACTCAGTGCTGGCAGGGATCTCCACATGGCTTCTCCAGCTTCAGAGGCCTGATTCCATCAGGGTAAGGCCGTGTGACTTGTCCTCTGGCTCCTTCAGCTTCTTGGACACTGCCATCTTGTCTTGTCCATAATTCACTGTCTCTGAAACTAACTCCCAACAACTGGGGAGGCAGCTTCTCATCTCCATGAGGGAAATATCACAAGATTTCCCAGACATAACAGAAGAAAGCCATGCCCACACAGAAGCCTCATGGGCTACTCAATGGCTATCCCCAGATTAACAGGCTAGACTCCACCCCTACATCGCAATCATGAAATTTACATAAGCACAGGACCGCCACAGAAGACAAAAACAGAGGCATCATCTAGATGAGGAAGACCACTAGCATAAGGTTAGAATGCTATTCAAGAGGGATGGAACTATGAAATGTTATGATATCTGCAAAAACTCCCAATAAAATGCTCTCTCTAAGAGCTTCCAATCAAATGATATGTATAAGAGCTCCCAATAAAATTATTTTTTTTAAGTTTGCTGAGATTCAAAGATTTAAAAAGGACATTGGGTGGTCAAAGGACATTGTCACAAAAGCATGATTGGCAGCAGATCAATACACCACAGTACCAAGCGGGACACAGAAAAGGGAAGGAGGCCATGAATGGTCAGACAGCGGAGCTTACAAGATTGATCCAGGGCCTCGTGAACACGATGGCAGTAAGGACAGGACACCTGACTGTGAGACCTCAGTCTGGTATTCTCCATCAAGAACACCCCTAGGCAAACCCTTAAGGGAGACTGCTCCTCCCTGGGGGGAGAGGGAAAAAGGAAGTCTGTTTTTCAATACTATCTGCTTATAGGAAAGTCTATTCCTATCCCTGTTGTGAGGAAATGGAGGCTCTGCAAAAGCATTTGGGGCTTTCCCTACAAACCAAGTGCTCCAAATTTAAGCTCTAACGCATCACTCAGATACCCTTTCATCTAGATGAAAAAAGGGGAGGGGGCATCTGCCTTAGGTATCCAGTCCTACTATACCAGAAATACCACACATGGGGCATTTTAAAGAACAGAAAAGTATGACCTCCCAGTTTAGGAGGCTACATGCCCAAATGTAGCACGCCAGCTCTGGAAAGAAGAAACCCTTCAATTTTCCTCAGTGTACCTACAATTCTTGACTCCTTTGTGATAGTCACATGGCATGTATCTTCCCTACTTACTTCTCTGTGCCTAATCGTCTTTTCACCTTAAAAGTTGGTAAACTTAAGACATGCCCATACACTGAATATGGCCTTGTTAGCATAACAAATGAAGTCCTATTCCCAAATGGAATTATAGCTATAGGTCTAACCCACTCAATTCACTGCCAACAAGTTGATTTCAACTTATAACAACCCTATGGGGACAAGTAGAGTTGCCTCTGTGGGATTCTAACTCTGTGAATCTTTATGATTGCATTTTTCTCCCTGGTGCATTTGAACTGACAACCCTGTGGTTGTCAACACAGTACATAATCCATCATGCCACCAGAGCTCTTTTCATAGCTCTGAGTTAGCGTGGCAGTTGCATAATCTCCTATCAACTTGAGAAGGGGTGGAGTCTAGCCTGTCAATCAGGTTGCAGCTTGATGACCTCATTTGGAGGCCCAAAGGAGATAAACAGCTCAATGGAGGCCAGATACTCTCTCTGCTTCGTCTCACTGCGAGACATTCCTTATGACGCGACACATGGAGCCACACTGATGGAGCCAGCGCTCTGGAGCTGGAGGAGACACAGGGAGACTCATGCCAGCACTCAGATGCCTTCCCCACCACTGGATCAACAAGACTTTCCACCCACCAGCTTTTGATTTTCTTGCATTTGGCATCGTTGCATCTGTTTAAGCGAGTGTTAAGAGGAATTAATAGACTGATATCGAACATATAGGCTAATATCAGACTTGTGGACTTGATCTGGACTGGGTTGGGGGGTTTCTTAATATATACAATTACTCTGTGACATAAAACTCTTTCTTACACACATATGCATCTCTCTGGATTTGTTTCTCTTGTCTACTCAGACTAACATAGTTGAAGAAAGAAATCAGTCCATAACAGTTTCTCAGAATCTTAAGGGTGTGTTTCAGAGCTCTCTCTCAACCTAACAATAAACTCACCAAATTCAATACCAGTGAGTCAAGTCTGAGTCCTCTTGGCTTCCTTCATCTTTCTCTCAAGGAGTGACTGGTGGTTTTGAACTGTTAACCTCATGGTTAGTAGCACAAGACATAACCACTGGGCCAGCATGGCTTCTCTAACTAGACAATAAAGCATCTAAGAATCTTCAGATGGTGCCTTACAGAACCCTGCTTCTCACTTCCAAGGTGATGAAGGTCCTGTCTCAAAGAAATGTGTGCATGTGACTCCTTTCTAAGAGAAGGAACCCCTGAAAAGAACTTTACTTATTTTTCCTGAGAATTTTATGTATGAAAGGGGTGGGATCCAACTTGTCAGACAGGTCACCACCAGCTGATACCTCCATGGGGGTGTGGTCTTCATATAAGGAGGACCTTGGGAACCTTCTCTCTTTCTGCCCCTTCGACTTCCTGCTTGCTGAGACTCTGCCAGTGACCCTGGGAGCTGCCAGTACTCTGTCGCATTTCTACTGAGCTCAATCCACACAACTCCGCACCCCCTGGCTTGTGATCGTCCTGCATTCTGCATCATTGCAGGTGGCTGAAGAGGAACTTAAGAACTAGTATTGAACTTATGGACTGGAGTTGGACTAGGCTGGGATGCCCTCTTCATTTTTAATTCCCTCTGGATATAAAGCCCTTTCTTATACATAGACGAGTGTCACTGGATTTCTTCTCTAGTCAACTCAGGCCAACACAAGGACCAAGAGGTTGGATTAAAGTTACAATCACAGTTCAAAATGAAAAACAAAAGAACACTTCTGGGCTCCCAACCCTGACTGCACAGTGTGTTCAAGCTTCCGTTCTGACAACAAGAAGCTTGCTGCTACTTTTACGAAATGTCTTGCTCCTCTTTGCCCTTTTCTTTTGTTCTGCAGATAACTTAATAGATGTGACTCCATAGATTGTGCTTGAATTTACCTTTTCCTGCCTTGGGGGATGGCACAGGCCAGGCGGTGTTTCATTCGGGTGAACGTAAGGTGGTTATGAATCCAGACTGACGCAAGGGCACCTAACGGCCGACAACACGCTCACTCAGCCTTGCAGGAGAGTCTGAAAGCCACTTGTGGGTCTCCACATAGATTCAGGCTCCATCGAGTTCTTTCTGACAATTAAACAGCAAGGAGAACAGCTTTGTGCTTCAGCAGAGTGTGTTTGAAAAGGAATTAACACCATTTTCCTCGCCTGCTCTGGGGACTCAGTGGGGCAAGAGTTGGACTGCAAAGGCCAAGAGGGGGGACAGTTTCCTTTCCCTCCTTTTCCTCCTTCAGCAGCCCTGTGGCTGTAACTCCTTGGAGACCAGGATGGCCTTGTGCTGATGGTCTCCCTCTTCTGAATGATTTGTCTTCATCTTTGTCCTGCACAAAACTGAATTAAGGTGTCTATAAATGATGCCTGAATTTGGGGTCTGCTTTCCTATAGAAAGAGAGCTGGTGGCATAGTGGTTACCTATTGTGCCGCTACCCACCAGATCAGCATTTAGAAACCCCCAGCCCTCCGAGAGAGAAAGAGGAGGCCTTCTACTCCCATGACGAGTTCCAGTCTCAGAAACCCACCAGGACAGTCCTACCCTCCCTAAAGGGTCATCATCATGGGTTACAATGGGCTCTATGGTGGAGATTTTTTGCCTATAGAAAGGAACCCTTTATTGGTAAGTGTTGACCTGCTAACAAGGGTGGAGGTTCAGACCCACCAAGTACTTCTCTGATTCCCAGTCTCAGAACAAGCTCAATGACGGAGGACTTTTGTGCTCCTGTCTGGAGTCAATGTGAGGTGACATCAACACAAGGGCAGTGGGTTTGATTTTGGCTTTTAGATTCTCTCCCTTAGGATGGATTTGAGAAGATAAACAAAGTGAAACGAGCAAACCACAACCAAACCCCTGCAGTCCAGTGCCATCCGACTCATAGTTTCCCCATAGGACAGGGCAGAGCTGCCCCATGCGGCCCCCAAGGCTGTGGATGCTTCTAAAGGAAGCGGCTTCACCCACCCACCCACCCACCCCCGGGAGCTATTCCTGATCTGGGGCTGCTTTGCTCAACTGGTGGTTAGCAGCCCTGTGTCACCCTGGCCCCTTTAAGTCGGGGAGATGATATTCTCCATCTCTCCTGATGATGCGCCTACTTAGTGCTCTCTCTCTCTCTCTCTCTCTCATATAAAACTTTGACTTCATTAAAATACTGCTGTACTTCACATTCTCAATTGGGAGTGAATCCATACAGCATATGAGTCCATAATTCGATCATGTCAAGCAGTATCGTACAATTGCTACCGCAATCAGCTTCCAAACATTCTTTTCCTTCCCAGACTCCTTGACATCATCTCCCTTTTAGATCCCCAGCCCTCAAACTTCTCCCCTGCCTCCACTGTACCCATCAATCCCAATAATAGTTATTGCTGAGTGTGGGTTTGATGGCAATCGGAGGGAATAACAACTGGGCAGGAATTGTGGATGAGTTTGTGATAGGAAATGGGATATAACTCATCATCTTTGTCAAAGCTGAGACCGTGGACTGGACACTGTAAGATCAATAAAGTTCCCATCATTCAGATTGGGCTGTGACCTCTTGTACTATCCTAGCAACCTCAGCATCGCTATTAAGGGGGATGGGGATCTCAGGAGGAGCAGCACACTTTTCAAAGCTTTTTCTGTGCTGGGCAACTGGCTGTCAATCTGTTTGAGTTCTTGGTCCCTCTCTGTCATTCTCTAAGGGGATGGTCTCATTCTCTTTTGCTTTCTGTACATGCAAGATGACACAGAGGCAGAGAGATTCCTATCATGGTAGAAGGACCTTCATCACACTTCTCCCCCATCTCTGATAAAGGGTGTCTCTGGAAACATCTCATTGACTTCAGAATGTAACTTAAGTAATGACACTATGACTTCTTTTACTGCACAAAATTAGATCCAATATCAATTGGCATCATTCATATTTTATCCCTAAAATTTACTAAAGACTTTTCCACAAAAAAATCAATCTGCAGTTTGATTAAACCCAAAGGGTCCTTCTGGACAATGGCAGATAAATCCATTTATGGCATGTTTTTCTCGACTTAGGGTGATTATTGATTTTTTGTTTGTTTCTAATTGTACTAATATTTTTGGGGGTGCATCACTGCCCTCTGGTAGTGGGAGTAGGAGGCCCAGCCTTTGCTCCTGTGGAGCTGCTGCTGGAATTGAACCTCCATCCCAGTGGGCCACATCCCGCACACAACCACTACGCCACCGGGGCTCAACCCTGTACTAATATTTTAAAACAAATACTTATGGTGATCCGGGCATGGTCCTGGGAATAATAGCTAGACAGGTGATGAAGACATAGTCTTTGCTCACTGTGTGAGTCCAATAAAGGGATTGATATATACAAATATAGCCTTTGTTAGGTCCCTACAAGCCGAAATCAACTCAACGGCAGTGAGTTTGAGAAGATACGGGAGCCGGTGCAATACTTAAATGCTCAACTGCTAACTGAAGAGTTAGTTGTTCAAACACACCCTGAGTCTGTGCAGGAGATGGGCTGGCGATGTGTTTCTGCAAACATCACAGCCTAGGGAGCCAGTCCACGTTGTCACGTGGGGTCATTGTGAGTGGTAATGGCCTGGAGTCCCCTCAACAACCACCACCCTCATGAGAAGACAGTACGCTTATCCTTGAATCTCTGGGTGGGCCCCGTCTAATCACAAACCAACAAGACAAACTCATTGCCATCATATCCTAGCAGCCTGGTCAGACAGAATAAAACTGCTCCGCATGGTTTATGAGACTGTAAATCTCTATCTTTCTCCAGTGGAGCCGCTGATGGATGTGAACCGGTGAATCGGTGGTTAGCAACCCAAGACTTAGTCCATTGTCCCAACAAGGATCCTGAGTGTAATCACAAGGGACCTTCAAAGTAGAAGCTGGAGGTAGGAGGGGATCATCAGAAAGGGGCCTGTCAGAGTGGTGTGATATGAAAACAACCCAATAGTCCATTGATGTTCCTAAAGAGGGCAGCAGCATGTGGAGTCCCCCATGTGGCTTCAGCCAGGGGAGGCTGAGGTTGAAGCGAACCGGACTTGAGTGGGGCCACAGAGGCCCTCTTATTCTGCCTTTAGCTTTGGGGCTTCTTCTCCCCAGTAGTTTTTCCTGCAGGCTAGCTCTCACTCAGAACTCACTGCCACCCAGTCAACTCTGATTCATAGCCATCTTCCCAAGCAGAATAAAATGGCCTCGCTGGGTTTCCAAGGCTATCCATCTGTAGGGGAGCAGAAAGTCTCGTATTTTTCCAGAGCAGCAGCTTATGGGTTTGAACTGCTGATCTTCGAGTTCATAGCCTGTGGCACTCACCTAATCTGGTGTCACTTAGAGGATTAAGAATGTAGGGGTGGAGACTAGCCTGTCCATCTGGAGACAGCTCATCAAAGAGACCTCTGTATAGGTATGGCCTCTGAGAATGCTGGGAAGTGTGGTCATTCCTTCTTGGTGGCAGAGATACTATCTCTCTCGGTTCACTTCCTGGGAGACTTTCTGCTGACAACCCTTGCTTGGAGGCTCTCTACTGACAAAGCTTAATTCCTGCAGACATCCCTGAGGAGAAGTCATGTGGAGCTACCCTAGCACCCTGAGCTGGACATGCACCATGGATGTAACCAGACCTCGGAAGCCTGAGTTGCCACTTGAAGACCCCTGCCAGCACAGAGATGTTTACAACCCCACTGAATCCAAAGGCATTCTACCTATCTGGCTTGTGATTGTCTTGCATTCATGTTTCATGGGTCTAAAGAAGACTTTATAGACTGGTCTCGGACATTTTGGCTAATATCAGACTTTGGGGCTTGGACTGGACTGGTTGCGAACTTCATAAAGCTCTTACTCATATATGTGTGTGTGTGTTTATAAATTTGTTTCTCTAGTCTACTCAGGCTAACATATACCCCAATACGTAACCCTCTCCTACACCATCCGCGCTCTCCAGACTCAGCATATGGCAACGTAGGCCTCTCTCTTTTTTTTCCCACCAACCTAGGCCTCTCAAAAGCAAATGGTTCAAAAGAAAGGGAGCAAAGTTTGCCAGCCTTTTTAAAGAACAGGCTTGGAATTAATATGTCTGACGTCTCCTGCATCTGATTAGCTACATTATAGACCAGCCCATAGTCAATGTAGAGCCCAGTTCTGAGAAAATGAACAGACAGCCAAAGGTCAGACTTCAGATGAAAAGAGTGCTCTGGCCCACTGTCTGCACTGTCCATTCCATGCAGTCAAAGCACTTTCAGAAGCTACTTAGGAAGCCAAACCACAGCTGTGCAAAACAGGCCCCCAAAGAGCAAGGTTTGAGTCATAACTGACAGTTGCCCTCACGCTTGTCTCTGCTTCCAACTTAAGGAACCACTTTTCAAAGACAAATATGCTCCCCTATCCAAGCACATAAAATATTCCTCTTCGAGTTCGCATACTACTAGCCTCTCCAACAGCCTCCACTCAGGGCATACCTGAAAGCTCGCGTTTTCCCACTCTCGGGCTTTCCGCTCTCCATCTGCCAAGTGAAAGGGAAGGTGGCTGACTCCCTTCTGACACCAAGGTCTGAATAAACATCCTTCACATGGTCTTTGTTGGATATGTTCTGTCTGTTTCCAAAGCACAACACCTTGAGGGACTAGCTTCCATAGTCCTTGCTCCGCTTTCCAATGACTGTGTCCTCACCTGCAAACCACACTCATCTCCTTCGACCGACCCTTGGAGTTGGTGCTAACATCTTCCTCCCATGGTGTGGCAGTCATGTGCTTATGTTAATTTTATGATTGAAATATAGGGGTGGAGTCTAGCCTGTTAATCTGGAGATAGCCATTGAGTAGCCTCTATGTTGGCATGGCTTTCACCGGAGACTCCAGGGAAATCTCGCGATATTTCCCTCGTGAAGATGAGAAGCTATCTTCCCCAGTTGTTGGGAGTTAGAGAGAGAGATGATTAACCACAGGCAACACAGAATGGCGGCAGCTGGGAGGCTGGAGTAGCCGGTGGAGAGACCACACGGCTTTGCCCTGATGAAGACAGACCTCTGAAGCTGGAGTGACATGCTGTTGATGGACCTGAGCCCTGGAAACGAGGAGCCATGGGGAGACCCCTGCCAGTGCCAGAATTCTGCACCCACTGACCTGTGACTTCCTGAGTTGGAAGCAGACTTTATAGACTGATTTTGGGCATATGGATTATTATTGGACTTATGACTTTGCACTGGACTGGATTGGGATGCCTTCTTAGGGTCACATTTCTTTTGTATATAAACCCTTTCCTTATACCTATATGCGTGTCTCTGAAATTTGTTCCTCTAGTCTATCCGGACTAACACACATGGCATCGGGTTCGACTCTCGATCTAGGATCTTGTAACTAAAGGATATCTAGATGAGAGGGCAGTGCTTCTTGGGGTCCTCTCCCATCCATCTGAATACCTGCAGAGTGAAAAAGATAAATGATCTGTCCCCACCCCCACCCCAACACCTACTCTCCCAGCTACTGTCTAGGTAGTGAGAGGAACTTTGGAATAGACACATGCATTCAAAAAAGGGAAAGTGGGAGGCATGTTTGATAGTCAGTAGTTCGTAGCGATTCTGATGTCCATTTGGGAAAACATTGCCGAAACTTTGACGTACCCTTCTACTAATGAAGAGTATGGAAATTCAGTCTACCCTTGGGCTCTCGGCTCTGTCTTCTGAGTCATCTCTCCTAATCTACGCATGATGATAATTTGTAAATTTATTAAGGGTTCATGGGGGAGAGGGAGTAGGGAGGAAGGGGAAATATGAGGAGCTGATGCCAAGGGCCTAGGTAGAGGGAGAATGTTTTGAGAATGTTGAAGGCAACAAGTGTACACATGTGGTCTGCATATAATGGGTGGATGTATTGATCGTGATAAGAGTCATATGAGTCCCCAATAAAATTATTTTTTTAAGAAAGAAATGAGCTGTATTTGTAGCTAAGCAGCTTCTTCAGTTTGCTTTCTGCTGTTTGAGGGGAGAAGAAAGGTCTCAATGAAAGCACCCCCAATACAGACACATTTGTGAAGTCCTCAGCGGGACAAAGTGGAATCATCTGGCCATCGGCAGGGCCTCACAGAAGCGTGGCCACTTCATCAGGCTACGGGGAGGCCAGGAGGCCAGGAGGACTGTCTCCCAATCAGATTGGGCAGCTCCTGGTAGGTGGGTAGTGGTAGGTGGGACTACAAAGTTTAAAAGGGCCATGATTGGGATACATACACTACTACAGATTAGAAGTGCTTACAAGATGGTTCAGGGACCCTCCAATCAAGATAGTCAGGGTATAACTCCTGGCTATGCCAATCTAGTACCCCAATATCCAACAAGGGCACAGCTAGGCAAGTCCCTGTGGGTGAGGTTGCCTTTGCCTGGGCTGGCTTATTGTCGAAATCCACTTCCAAACTTACTCTTCCTGAGGGGGTGAAGCTTTGCCACACTGCTGGCCAATGGTCAGAAAGAACTGCTGGAGGCTGAGTCTATGTGAACAGCCAAAAAGGGGTTTCTTTCGGGCTCCCTCTGTAAACCACTTGGCCCTTTGCAAACCAAATGCTCAGCATTCAGGATCTAAGACAAGACTCCCATTGTGCCTTTTCTTTCTGTACGCCCTTACCCACCATTAATTTGCGGGGGGGGGGGGTATGTGTAGGGGAATCCACTAAATTCTTTGTTCTTAGTCCATTACAAATATATAGTTTTTCAATGATTTTATTGGTGGTTCTTATAGCTCTTAGAACATGCAATACATGATTTGTATCAAGCATATTTGTACACTTGTTGCCATCTTCATTTCCAAATATTTCCTACTGGAGCCCTTGGTATAAGTTCCTCTTTCCCCCTCTTTTTTTAAATAAATCATTTTATTGGGGCTCATACAACTCCCAGCACTATCCATACATACGTCAATTGTATGCAGGTCACATTTGCACACTTGTTGCCATCATCACTCTCAAAACATCCTCCCTCCACTTAGGCCCCCAGTACCAGCTCCCCATATTTCCCTTCCCTCCCTCCTCCTTCTCCCCCATGAACCCTTAATAATTTACAAACTGTTAGTACTTTTTCATATCGTACACTGTCTGATGTATCTTTTCACTCACTTTCCTGTTATCTGTGCCCTAGAAAGGAGGTTATATGTAGATCCCTGAAATTGGTTCCCCCTTTCTATTCCACCATCCCTCCACTCTCCCAGTATCACCACTCCCACCACTAGTCCTGAAGGAACATCCAACCTAAATTCCCCATGTTTCTGAATCCCCTGATCTAGCTGGATTCGGAAGGTAGAATTGGGATCATCATAGTGGGTGGGAGGAAGCATTTAAGAACTAGAGGAAAGTTGCATATTTCATTGTTACTTCACTCTACCCTAACTGACTCATCTCCTCCCTGCAACCCCTCTGTAAAAGGATGTCGTTTCACCTATTGATGAGCTTTGGGTCCCCAATCTGTACTCCCCCTCATTGATAATGATATAATTTCTAGTGGGTTTTTTTTTTGATGCCTGTAAATATGTAAACACCACGCCCTGGTCCACTGATTCTTGAATCACAACCTGAGATCTGGCTCCAGTTGCCTGAGTGAATCAGTTGTCTTAATCCTTTGGAGTTATGTCTCCTTTTCTCATGAAACTCTAAAAATGCTCGAGGCAGGTAAGCTTCCTAGAGTGAAGATGCCCTGTCAGAGTTTTACAATCAATTTTCATAATTTACCACCCCATGTATGAAATGAAAATGAAACCGAACCCCTCGAGCTGATTCTGGCTCCTGGCAATCCCATGGGCCTCAAAGATCCCGCAGGGTTTCCTCGGCAGTGCAGAACCCCGGACCTCGACGATGCTCGTCATTCCAGCAGGAACATGGAGATTCAATGCTGTCGAGTTCCTAATCAACTTTTCCCATAAGAAACAGCTGAAAATGGATCAATTCATTCTCCACCACCAAGTGTTTACCCTAACCTTGCTCTTTTAAACAAAACATTACACCGGAATTTCAAAGTCAAAGTTCAGGGTTAGATAACATAATTTTTAAAGAAACACACCATTAAAAAAAAAAGTTTTAACCACAACAGTATGGCCCATACCTTGAGACGGATGAGGATCTGGATCTGTGGACACGGATGTGGAGAGGAGGTAAGGAGAGAGAGTTATTGTTTGGAAAGGGGAAGCCCCATAAAATCAACTGGCAGCCGCTTTTCAGGAGTTGTTTTGTGTTTTTTTCCCCTCCTTCATTGACTTTTTTCACTAGGACTTGGCTGGCTTTGTCTAAGGAAAAGAAAATTTGTCTAGCATGGTATGCTGGTGGTGTTTCCTTAACTGTTTTGTAAAAGGGTTTATTAAATTATCATCAACATGGGTTAAGTGAGGGGGGGAAGGTATCATCAACAATATTGATAATAAGGTGAACCAGTTCCTTATCATGATTCTTTTTTTAAAAACCTCTTTCTTAGGACCCATATCTTACCATCTAAAAAAGCCACAAAAACTAAGAAAATTATAGCAAAACACATGGAACACAGCTGCAAAGGGTTTAAACACCTCATACAAACACCACCAAATAACGCCGAGTGACCCAAAAACAAACTGCCCTTGTGTCGAGTCCGGAAGCAGTCGAATACCAGGGTTCTCTGCAAGCTGACGGTTTTTCTCATTCGGTATCGCTAGGTAGGTTCAAGCCAGCACCCTCAAGTGAGGAGCTGAGCACAGACTGTTGACCTTTGTGAAGGAAACCCTACACAGCAGTTGAGCACAGACTATTGACCATTGTGCAGAAAACCACACACAGCAGTGTATGGGTTGCAATGAATTCAAATGGATTTGATGGCGAGGGGTGGATAGGCTGTGCGTAGGCTGCCAGCTAAGTGGGGCAACAAAGGCAGGGTGAAAAAGTGACACCTGAACAGTGGACAACAGCGTTCAATCCCAAGGGCATCTTCCTGAACAGGCTTGTTGAAAGCAGAAGAAACTTAAGATCACCCAGTTCTGGTTCCTGAACATGTTCTCCTACTGAATCCAACATCCTCGTGTTTATTAAATTTTGCTTTTTAGTAAATTCAATTTTATTCTCCATAGCTTCTCTTTTTAAAAAAATCTCTTCTTTAGACCTGTAGGCCTATTTCTGTTTAGTAACTTCTTGATCTCTTTGAAGACGGGTAGCATCATTTTTGAAATCATTTTCGATTTTCTTAAAATCTTGCCTTTCGTTCGAAGGGAATTGCTCTCCTGGTGGATGATGGAGCGGACGATCTTTCTCAGGAGTTCGTGCTTTTGTAGTTGAGTTGGTAGGTTCTTGTGTTTTGGGCTGTTCTCATGCTCACTCCTCTCTAAGTTTTGCCGTTGGCTCCATCCAGTGTCCAGGGAGAAGTCTCCCACTCCATCCAGAAATAGGTCTTCCTTCGATGGCCCCATGCTATTTTGAATGGAATTAGTTACTGAGCCGCCTGGGTCCTGCTGCTCTGACCTGCAATCCGTACTCTATTTCCTCCAGCCCCCACAGGAATCAGTCTTTATCCTTCCCCAAGTTCAACAGCCGTCACAGCCACATCAGCTCCCTTCATGGTCAGAGCAGGCCCACCTACCCTTTGGCTTCTCCCAGTGGTGGCTCCTCTGGTCCCACCACACGCCCCACTTTGATTCTCATGACCCAGTAGGAGTCTGACTTCTAACTCGGCCTGTTTCTGGACCTGTGGGCCCAGCAGGCTTCGCTCCAGACCGGGCTTACTGCTGCGTGTTTCCTTTCCATTTCTGTCCACGAAAACCGGAGGGGTTTTATTTGCTTGTTGGGTTTTGTTTTGTGACGTTTAAGTTTGGAGCAGAGAAAGCAGTTTTAAGGATGAACTCACAGCAGCACCACTGGAAGGGTTGCCTAGAAGGGAAAAACACAGAGCGATGCGTCCATCAGCAGTGGAAGCGGAAGCACATCACGGTTTTGACAGGTGGCCCTGTGTCTTCGGACACAGCAACAACCCCCGAGGCTGGCTGTCTGCCGAGTCAAGCATGATGTGCAAGTGCATTTCTGCCGTAAAACATTCTAAAGAGAAGAGGCAAGAAGACACCACTCTTACCAGGATGTTAGCCAACCCTTGGGGTGGTTGGGTGTATGCCTTCTCTAGCCCATGACCTAGAACTCGATTGGAAGAAACATAATCAAAAGGTCAAAATTGGACACCCAATGCCAACTTGCATTGAAAAATCCACCGCGACTGCAGACTGTCCCGTCTTGTGTACAGAAATTTGCCCCAAGGGCCCCATGGAGCGTGTCATGGATCTTTTCTTCCCATCCGTGTTGGTTCAGTACGTTCAAAAGGTTTTAGTTTGCTTACCTATCTATCCCAAATTCCTGGTGTCCCATTGGAAACTGAGCTTAACTGCCATTTAAGAGTGCAAGTTCTACTTCCTGTAGTTCCAATTTCCTAGACTTCTCTCTCTCTCTCTCTCCTGATACCTTTTTTTCATCCCCAAAGCCTATGATGTCATTTGTGCTGATATTATTGCTGTTTTATACTCTGTGATGATTTAATTCAAATATGTTTCGCATGTGAACATATGTGACAACATGAATAAACTTCAGAGTATCAGTGCTGATTGAAAGAAGCAAGCTGCAGAATAACATGCGCAATATAATCGTTTCTATTACACAAATAATAAACTAATAATAAACATGCAAATAAACTAATGTGATATACCCACAACTGTATACCAGTGGTTACTTCTGCGATTTGGGTAGGAGCATGTGTGACAAATGGGAACTGGGAGTAATAGTAGCTGACATTTATTAAATGATTATTAAGTGTCATGTGGTGTGTTACATTTATTATTATGCTTCATTCTGTAAGACACCCTATGTAGCACCCCCATTTTCCTTTTATTCTTCTTTTTATCCTTTTATGGAGGGCTCACACATTGTATCAAGCACATTGATACATACGTTGCAATCATCGATTTCAAAATATTTTCTTTCTATTTAAACACTTGATCTCAGCCCCTCTTTTTTTAACCCTCCCTCCCTCACGGACCCCTGATCAATTTTCAGTTAAGGAAAGCGGACTGCAGAGTAGTTTAGCAATTTGCCTTAAGTTTACACACCACTTCAGTGATCGGACTGAATCTGGACCTGTGCAATGGCTCAGACCCCTCTGTGAATGGCGCTACCGTCCCTCAGACGCAGCAATGCGTTCATAGGGCAGTGCCCCAACATCTGTAACTCTAGGTCTGCTTTATTTCTTTATTTGGGAGTAAGCTTTTGGTCTTCTTCACCTAGCTCATGAAATTTCAAAACTCTAGTTTATTGGACATTGCAGGTGCTCCAAACTCCCTGCCCATGCCAGTATCTATCTCAGACTGTTAAGAGGGGAAGAGAAGGGAAGTAGAAGCCAGGTTTCCATAAATGCCAACACGATCATGCATTCTCTATCAACAACTTCTGTGTACTTGGAGGTTAGCTCTCCTTTGCCCTTACAGTGGATTCCCAACCTGCTCTCCTCAGTGCTGCCCCCTCCCTCAGAGCATGCTGCCTTCCTCCTTGTTTGAAACCATTGGAAGAAAAGGTAATTCCAATCAAGTCATGATTAACACAAAGAAGGGGGGAAAGGTAGCTTTGGCGTTGGAGGCATGGGGTTGTTTTTAATTCCCCAAGACTTTTCAGGGGGGAGCCTAGCTTCTTTGCCTGAGCAGACATCCTCTCCCCTTTTAATCACCCTACTTTGTGGGTGATAAATTTTCCTAAAAAGCTAATCAAATGCAGAACCAAAAGAAAAAATAAAATTTGTCACCAATAACTGGAGTGGAACATTTCTTTCAGCTTAGTTAGAGAAATGTGTAGATCCTAGCACGGGGACATAAACTGTGTTTTTAGCTTTTGATCAATCCAATTAAAAACAAAAACATCAATTTACAGCTATCTGATTGATTCAGACACCAGGCAACCCTATATAAACAGTGGTCAATTTCTTGGGCAGCGGCTCAGAGACGTGAGATTTGAGCTCCCTCATGTGGCCAACAGTGAGAATGCGCAGGACTGGGCTGCGTTTCCTTGTGCGGTACATAGAGGTCGCTAGGAAGCGGAACGGAGCCCGAGGTGCCTTAACAAGAATAATATGTGAACAAAGGTTTCAATTCCTATACTAACGCGGATGACGCGAATGGATTTTTTGCACACTGAGGTGATCCTAAAATTCTCTGGTCCATTTATCTTCTTTTTTAACGTGTAGTTTATATTCTGTCATATGTAATTTATAGCGTTTTCTACAGTAAGTGTGATGCACTTGCAATGAATACTGCAGTGAAGACGCCTGGAGTTAGCACAGAGTATTTTTCTCAATAGCAGACAATAGGATCTGCTGATTTCTGGTTTTGTCAACCCACACAACACTTCTTATGCGAACTCATTTTTTGTGACTATTTTTTATTTTCAGTTCTGTTACAACGAATTTAGTAACTGGATTTTCTAAATAGTCTATAACCAAAAAAAGAAAGAAAGAAAAATTCTAGTGTGTGTAATTTACTCTAATGCCGTTCTCTAAACCCTCTCAGCCAAAAAATATCTTCTCAGGCTGAGGCAGAACCCCGGAGCCCAGCAGCAGCCCTCCCCCTCCTCTGCTGGAGGGACGCCTCCAGGGACAGAGCCAGTCCTGGATCTGAGAATGCTTCTTACTGCAACCCTGGCCTTCCTCACTTCCCACGAAAATGTTATTCCTCTTGAAGTGTAAAATAACCAAGATGAAAAAGCAAAACTACCACTGGCCGAGTGCTGCAAGAACGATGATGGAGCACTTATAGAAAACTACAGGGGGGAAATACCAGATAAATCATATAAAGCAATGTACACAAGGGGTCACAGTCGAAGGTAACACAGAAAACTTCAGCCTCTAGCGAAATAAAATACAAATGTTTAAAGAGATAAGATCTTGAGCTGAGCCCGGTGGCGTAGTGGTTGTGTGCGGGATTGCGGCCCAGAGGGTTGGCGGTTCATATGCAGCACCAGCTCTCCAGGAGCAAGGCTGGGCCTCCTACTCCCACCAGGGGCCAGTGATGTCCACAAAAAAAAGGTAAGCTCTTGTGTCTATCATGTTTAGGAAGGTATTTAAAATACTAAAAGTCTGGGAGGTTCTATTGTGCAATGGATAGGGCATTGGACTTCTAGTGAATAAAATACTGAAAGTCTGTTTCAGGGGGCACTAGGCAATTTGCTTTTGAAAAGCGGGTGGGAAAGCTTTTAATAAGGACCTTCAAAGTCCATATATTTTAACATATGGGCTAATGGAAAGCGTAATACAAAATATGGTGAAGGCTTTAAAACAAAGATGTTTGTTGAACTTTTGGATGGAACAATGTAAACAGTCAATATCAAGAGGTTGGTAAATGTGGCGGTCATGTGCTTATGCTAATTTCATGATTGAGATGTAGGGGTGGAGTCTAGCCTGTTAATCTGGAGATAGTCATTGAGTAGCCAATGAGGCCTTCCTGTGGGCATGGCTTTCTCCTGAGACAGCTGGGAAATCTCATGATATTTCCCTCGTGAAGATGAGAAGCTATCTCCCCAGCTGTCAGGAGTTAGTCTCTAAGACAACGAACTACAGACAAGAAAAGACAAGGTGGCAGCATCCGAGGAGCTGAAGGAGCCGAAGAAGAAGCCACACAACCTTACCCTGATGGAACCAGACCTCTGAGGCTGGAGAAGTCATGTGGACACTCCTGCCGGCGCTGAGTTGCTTCTACCACCACTGGATGCTGTTGATGGACCCTGAGCCCTGGAAGCGAGGAGCCATGGGGAGACCCCTGCTGGTGCCGGGACTCTGCACCCACTGACCTGTGACTAAATGAGTCAGAAAGAGACTTTATAGGCTGATATCAGGCATATGGGCTCATATAGGACTTAGGACTTTGAACTGGACTGGGCTGGGATGTTTTTTCAGTGTCCCATTCCTCTTGTATAGAAACCTTACCTTTATATCCAAATGTGTGTCTATGAATTTGTTTCTCTAGTTTACCTGGACTAACAAAGTAAGTACTATAGTTACTTCAAAAACTAAAACTCAGAGGACAGCTTATTAACTAACCACCTATGATATACAGATGACATAGCCTTGCTTGCTGAATGTGAGGAGGACTTGAGGTACCATATATACTTGTGTATAAGCTGAATTTTTCAGCACATTTTTAATGCAGTTTTTGTGGTAAAATTAGATGCCTCGACAGATATTCAGGTCGACTTCTACTCAAGAATATATGGTACTTACTCATGAAGCACAGGGACTGAATGTCAAGAAAGCAAAAATCTTCACCACTGGACCAATAGACAGCATCATGATTAAAGGAGAAAAGGGAAAAAAAAGCTGTCAAGGATTCATCTTATATGGAATCATAGTGAATACTCATGGAAGCCGTCCGTGATCAAGAGACGTATTGTATTGGGTAAATGTGCTGCACATGACCTCTAAGCAAAGTGCAAACTAAGACTGCCTAACCCAAGCCATGGTACTTTTAATCATCTCATAGGGGTGGTAAAGTTGGACGATGAATTAAGGAGACCAGAGAAGAGCAGACCTAGTGGAATTATGATGCTGAGGAAGAATAGTCGCAGTAGCCACAGACTGACAGAAGGATAAGCAAATCAGTCTTGGCAGCAGAATGCTCCTCAGAAACGAGGGTGGGGAGGCTTCGTCTCACCCACTTTGGAAGTGGTGTCCAGAAGGGTCAGTCCCCCGAGGGAAACATCAAGCTGGTAAAGTTGAAAGTCAGCAAACAAAAACAAAAAAGAGGAAGACCATCAAGAAGATGCTTGGACAGCGTGGCTGCCACAATGAACTGATATCATCCCAATTGTGCGGGTGGGGACCGGGCAGGGTTCCTTCGGGGACGGCTGGGGTTCCAACAAGAACATAGTCAAGTGGGGAGTGTTGGCGGTGCACTGGTTAAGCACTCAGCAGCTCCTGGAACGCAGAGGCGCTAACCCACCAGCCCATGTGAGGGAGGACGCTGTGGCAGTCTGCTTGAGTAGAGACGTCCCCCATCAAATCGATGGAAATGGATTCCTATTGACTTAGCACAGTGACCCTCATTTCTAATTTTATCTTTGGCACGAGGCGCACCAGCAGTGGAGGGGAGGACAGCAAACGGGGCCAAACCCGAGGTGACCAGTTCGGCCCCACCCGGCAATCCGTGAGCGCATGGCGAGGCTGTCTGCTCCTGTGAAGAAGACGCCCACCCTCGGAAACCAAGAGGGGCAACTCGGCTTTGTCCTCTCGGACTGCGATGAGTCAGAATGGACTCGGAGGCAGTGGGCTGCGTCACCGTGTGCACGTCAGCGGCCTGGGCCTCCTCCAACGCACGCTGTCGCTGCTTCTTTCCGGGTCACCTCGGGTAAATGCTGAGATCCCGCACACGTTTCCCTCCCCGCACTGGAACTGCTTTTGAGGCTGTAAGAAGAGGCAATCTTCCTCCGCAGGGCATTTATTTTCCTTCTCCAGAGAGCCTCGTTAAAAGCTCTAATGCTAGAAAATCACCCTTTCTACTGTTTGTTCAGATTTGAAAAAAAAAAAAACCCTCTTTCAAGCTGGAGGGAAAATTCAATCCCTATTCTTTTCGTGTGTCCAGGGGCGGAAGTCTCCTTAATGACATTTTGATGAAGGAAAGGCTCAAAGGAAGAAAATGAAAGGGCACACAAAGGAAGACGTAAAAGAGGAGATGAGGAGGAAGAAAGGAAAAAAGGCTTACAAGAGTCTGAATACCATGGATGAAATCTTAGGAGGCAGCAATAATTTGTTTAAGAATACAAAATCAGAAATATGATGTTGCTTCAATTATAAAAAAAAGTTGCCATCAGAACCAAAGGAGATACTAAGATTTACCCTTGAGAGTTGATGTGAAAAATCTCACTCATTGAACTGGGCTTGATTTTAAACTTACCAGAAGCCCTTGGACTTCAGATTGAAACTCCCAAGTGTGAGAAAAAACTGATGATTGTCACCCCAATGCTATGGAATTGTCAGGGATTGGAGTTTGGTTCCGATCCCTGACTTTGAGCTTGTTCAATGGCCCAGAACCACCATCTGTTTATTACTTTAATGTGGTTCTTGCTTTACTATGACATGTATTAAACTGATAGGCATACATCTGCCTTCCTGAATGAATGTTACTAAGCATTTTTGCCCACCACCAACTCTCATTGCGAATGAAACTAGTGCTCCATCGTCTGGGACAGCACTTTGGAGCAGGGTCTACACGGGTATAAGTTCCTTTTCTCAATGGTCTGTTAAATTCTATACTATTGGATAAATTAATGACACTATTGATACAATTTACCTTAGGTCCCAAGGTGGTGATTGATAATGTTCTCTGTCATAAAATGATAATGAAGCCTCTAAAGTGAACCAGAGATGTGTATGAAACATAGACATGAATAGATTTGGGCTTGCACTTTGTTTTTGCCCCACTCTAAGAATAATTTGTTTCTATGGCATGACTCTATTCAGTGTCCACCCTAGTGAAGATATGGGTGTCATAACAAAGTGTGGTCAAGAAATCCGATGGTCCTTGGCTATCAAAAGGAAGATAAAGACTTATCTTCAAGGGCTGAACCTCGGTGGCGTAAGTGTTGAGTGAGGGACTACAGCCTGCGGACTTGGTGGTTCAAATCCAGCTGTGGTTCTCAGGAGCAGCGCTGGGTAGCACCCACAACCACCAGAGGGCAGTGATGCCAAAAAAAAAAAGACATCTTCAAACGAGCAGCCATCTAAGGGAGGGATCAGCTAAGTCCACTTGGAAGAAGCACACCAGTCTGTGCGACCCAAAGGTTGTACATCATAAAACCCAAAAAACCATTCAGAAAGAGGGAATGCTATCAGAGCTAAAATTCTGAACACAAAAGGGAATGACTGAGAGTGGGACCCCAAAATCCATTTGCAGGGTCCCTAACTCCCTGGCGAATTAAGAGTCCAATGATTCCTTTCTGACCATGCTGGAGGGAGGTGAGTAACCTGACATTCAGGGAGTATTGTAAACTCAACCATGGCTGATGTAATGAGATTAAAATGTAATGCCTAATCATTTGACCTCCCTTTGGACCTATTTTAAATGAATTCTAATTTTTAACACTCCCTGCTTTTTCTCAAGGGAAGGTTTTCCCCCTCTGGCTTATTTTGTTATTGTTGTTAGTCTTTTAAATGTTTTTTTATGCTGTTTTCCTTTTTGCATGTTTTCCAATATGTGAAATCCAGGATAGGTAAATCTATAGAGAATGTAACTAGATCAATGGTTTGTTGGGGTGATGGGAGAGGAGGTTGGAAGGAAATGGGGAGCGAGTAATGAATCACAAATAAAGAGAAAGTTCTAGAACCAGTTGTAGTGATAATTGTACAACTCTTTGTAATATGACTGAATTGTGGAGGTGTTAAAAAAAAGACTTGTTTGTGAGCATAGGACTTTTCAGTTTTCTGTAATTTTGAAAAATTGTAAAGCAAATAATTCTGCAGTCTTTGCATTATAAGGGAGAGTATATAAATATATATGAATATATGCACATATATATCATTAAGATAAATTGGACTCACCCATGAATTAGAAGGGGAAAAATAAGCCAAGTGGTGAGGACCTTTAAAAAAAGTAAAACAGCTCCATGAGTTTTCACATTTAAGATGATGCCACCCACATCAAAATGTAACTCTCAAAGGTCTGGGAGCCTAATGTAATTCCAAATAAGCCACTACACCACATTAAATAAGATTGCCTTTTCATTTACACGGACCCAATGTGTCTCCAATGACAGCCAAGCTGCCAAAGTCCTCCTGGTATTTGATCTGGGTGCCAGAAATCTGGTTCCAGCTGTCTAGCTGCTGAATATTATGATACTGATAAATATGCTTTCAGAGGAGATGCTGAACTCCCCATTAATATTTAAACCACAGAGGATTGGAAGGTGGGGAGCATAAATTATTTTAAACAGCCCAGAGAAGCTTACTCCCACCAGGCTCCCTCAGCCTTCCCATCGTTTGTTGATACATTCGATACATCCAGGCCTGAAGCAGCCCTTGTAGAGATAGTTTATCTGGATGAACATAAACAAAATAAACATTCGTTCCCTCAAAAAGCAAACGGTTTGCCTCTTGGTTCACTAATTCCCCAGCATCGCTGCTTCCATGTAAACTTCGCATTTGCCCTGGCTAGCTCAGTTTTCCATTGCCTCTTCGTACATACGTATTAAGGGACTCAATGACAAAATCGACTTTGCTTTTCACTCCGTTGCTTAGGACTTATAAAAATAAAACACAAATACCCACAGCTGTTCGAGGCAATCATGCAGCTCTTCGCGAAGAAAATACAAATATAGGGACAGGTGGCCCCTCTCCCAGACTAGCATTCAGAAAGGGGGGGGGGGTGGTGGGGGAGAGGGGGAGGCCTGCAGCTGTGTCTCCAGGAGAAAGTGAGCACACTCCCCGGCTTCCAATGATAAAGATATTTGCATATGGACTCCCAGACTCAAGAAAGAGGCCTTTCCTGGGTCTCGTTTCCCCTGGAGGTTGACCTGCTGAGAGCTCCTTGACCCTAATGTAGGAATCCCATAGGGAACTACTTCTCAGATGTTCTGGTTGCTTAATGGATGTGTGTGTGTGTGTGTGTGTGTGTGTGTTTAAAAAAAAAAAAAAGGAAAACACACTGCCATCCCACCAATGCCAACTCACAGTGGCCTGTAGGACAGGGTCGAACTGCTCGTGTGAGTTCCAAGATGGTAAACTCTTGACAGGAGTAGAAAGACCTTTCTTTCTCCCCTGCAGCTACTGGTGGTTTCCAACTCCTGGCCTTGCCAATGCCCAACTTGGTGCCCCCAGGGATCCAGAGACTGCCCCGGGATGGAGAAAACAGGGACACCGGCAGCAGGACCTCAGGGGGAGGCTGATGAAGAACACGAGAGGAGTCTGTTCCCCGCCCCTTCCTCCCGCCCCCCCCCCCCCCACACACACACGCCTGTCTGCAGCCAGCCAGCTCCGACTGCGTGCAAGTCAGCAAAGGTCTAGATCGGAGGTTTTCAACCCTCCTCATGCCACGACCCTTTCATACAGTTCCTTATGTGGGGGTGATCTCCCAACCAGAAAATTCTTTTCGTTGCTCCTTCATCACTGTCATTTTGCTACTGGGATGAATGGGGCGACTGCTGTAGAAGGGTCCTTCGACACCACCCCCAAAGGGGTCGCGACCCGCAGGTTGAGAACCGCTGACCTAGTGAGACAGCGCCGAGAAAGAAAAGCTTATGGCACAGGAGGCTGTGCAAGAGACTACGTGGGTGCTACGTCTGGGGCTGTCTGTCACCACATCTAGCCTAGCGGAAGCTCCTGACAGCGATGCCGATGCCGAGAGGGAGATTCACGCTGCCTCCTGCCCATGCCTTGCGGCTCCCTGGATCCTAACATCCCTCGACCGTTCTGTTGGGCTTCGATCACTTCCCTGATTCCATACCCAACACAGACATGGGTTCACGCACTCATTGCAGCGGCGTGCCCGCTGCTCCTAGAGACTCTAGGGCACGGTAGACCTGCCCCTGTGGATCGCCCAGGCTATACGCCTTCACGGGAGTAGAAAGCCTCATTTTCCTCCTGGGGAGCACTCAGTGGTTTCGTACTGCTGACCTCCTGCTTAGCAGCCCAATGCTAGGCGTCCTCCTTCCATCTCGACCCGGAGTGGTTTAAGAGCCAGCAGCCTCCTGGGCCTGTCTGTGCACCAGCACGAAGGGGCTGAGGTGGTGCAGCGGTTAAGCGCTCTCCTGCTAACTGGAAGGCTGGAGATTCAACCCTCCACCACCCCCACCCCCACACACACACACCAGCCGGTCTGTGGGAGGAAAGGTGAGGGTCTGAAAGCCCAGTTTGGCGTTGCCCTGTGGAAACCATTAAGTCCGAATCATCCCAACAGTCCGATTATTGGTTTGCATTCTTCCATGTCATGAGGGAGGGGAAAAAATGAGGAGCTGATTCCAAGGGCTCAAGTTGATAGAAAATGTTTTGAAAATGAAGATGGCAGCAAATGTAAAACTGTGCTTGACACAATGGATAGATGGATGATGGTGATAAGAGTTGTATGAGCCCCCGATAAAATTACTTTTTTAAAAAAAAAGATCACTAGGTAGGTACACGGTAGTCAAGATAGATGACACCTCAGTCAGTGACGGGAGTGATGACACCCCAAGGGTAGGAGAATGAAGGGTGGGGGAGGAGTCAGGGGAGGAAGGAGAGGAAAGGGGAGTTGATAGCATGATGATTACATAACCCCACCTGATGGGATTGAACAAGAGAACTGTATGGGAAGGGAAGGAATAGATCAGAATGAGTGAGACATGTCAATAAAAGTCTTATACTAAAATAAATAAATAAAGTTATGCTGTCCTTAAAGGGGGAGGGGGGAAGAAAAGGGTCATATGATATATGTATTAAATCCCAGTAATTAAAAAGAAAAAGAGATACTAACTAAATAAATAGATAGACCTGGTTACTAGTTCCCAGAAAGCGGGGGGGGAGAACCAAGAAAGTTGACTTAAATTTGGGGGTGTTTTTTTTCTTCTGTCACTGCAAGATTCCTTGCTCATTCTTCGAGAGAAGCAGCGGTTCTCCTAGAAGTCTTTCGTCGGGAACCCTGGCTCTGTCCACCCTCCGGCCTCGATTGCACCCTTCCAGTCTCCTTGTTGTTGTCAGACTCAAGGAACCGTGACAAGGAATCCAGTTTGAGAAAGGCAGCACTGCCATTTGAACGGCAGGCTTTGGGACAGGGTTAGAGATGGAAGTCCGGCAGTCAGGAGTGTCTAGACCTGGAAGCATGTATCAAGAAAAAATAGCTCCATGTGCTTGTTTTTTGCTGAATAGAAGTTTCTGTGGTTTTGTGGCAAGGCTTATTAAGTTTATTCTCATACCCATCAAGATTTAGTGGGCAAACAATCTAAGGACAATATTAGAAAGTCATTAGCAACCCAAGTCGACAGTGATGATGCACTCATGAAGACTGGTCCCCCCCATGAGGAGTTAAAGGGATGCAGTGTCAGGCATCAAAGAACTAAATATTATATCATTATAAATGAGAGAGGGTACAGATTGGGAACCCAAAGGCCATCCATAGGTGAAGCGACCTCCTCTTATAGATGGGTTGCAGGGAGGAGATGCGCCAGTCAAGGCACAGTGTAGTAACAGTGAAATATGCAACTTTCCTCTAGTTCTCAAATGCTTCCTCCCACCCACTATCATGATGCCAATTCTACCTGACAAATCCAGCTGGACCAGGGAATGTACACTGGTGTCAGAAACATGGAGAATTTGGAATAGATGATCCCTTAGGACTAGTAGTGGGAGTGGTGACACTGGGAGGGTGGAGGGATGGTAGAATTGAAAGGAAAAACCAATTTCAGGGATCTACATATAACCTCCCTCTGGGGTACAGATAACAGGGAAGTGAGTGAAGGGACACATTGGACAGTATACGATATGAAAAAGTAATAACAATTTGTAAATTATTAAGGGTTCATGGGGGGAAGGAGAGTAGGGAGGAAGGGGGAATATGGGAAGCTGGCACTGGGGGCCTAAGTGGAGGGAGGGCATTTTGAGAGTGATGATGGCAACAGATGTGTAAATGTGTTCTGCATACAATTGGTGTATGCATGGATCATGATGGGAGTTGTATGAGTCCCCAATAAAATGATCTATTTTTTAAAAAAGAAAATAAAGGAGGGGAAAGAGGAGCTTATACCAAGGGCTCAAGTAGAAAATATTTGGAAATGAAGATGGCAGCATGTGTACAAATATGCTTGATACAAATGATGTATGGCATGTTATAAGATCTGTAAGAGCCCCCAATAAGATCATTGGGGGGAAAAAAGGCTGGTCACCCCAAAATGAATGCCCCTTCCAGCTCTCAGCTTTCATAAATCCCAAAGTTTCCGTGGAGCTGCACAGGAGTATCTGGAAAAATGGAAAAGTCTGCAACGTGCATCCCGTCTTCTTGAGGAATTTTGCTACAAAATCATCTCTTTTCTTGCACGTCTTTGTTTTAAACTTTTCATTCAACTACAATTCACCTTGATGATTCAATAATTGCTGGTGTCCCTTTACAAGTCCCTGTTAAATGCTGCACTTGGAGCTAGCATTTGATCTGCCTTCTCCGAATTCTGCTCTGGAGACCCGGGAGGGTAGTGGTTGGCCACAGAGCCAGCAGTTTGAGACTGGCGGCCACCCTGCAGGAGAAAGACAGAGATTTCTGCTATTGTCCACAGCGACAGGCTCAGAAACCCACCAGGCAGGGCTGCTCTGTCTTCCCGGCGCGCTACAAGTTGGCAGCCACCCAATGGCAGTTTGTCTGCATCCTAGTCCAGGAGTCCTGGTGGTGTACTGAGTTACGTGTTGGGCTGCTCATCCCCAGACCAGCAGTCCCAACCCACCAGCCGTTGGACGGGAGAGAGATGTGGCTTTCAACTCTCACAAAGACGTAGAGTCCCAGACACCCCTGGAGGTTGTCCTCGAGCAGTGCTCCAAGCTAGAATCCACTTGACAGGGAGGCTGATTTTGAGTTTTGAGAGTCCTCCTCTTGCCTAACACCCAGAAGTTGCCTTCAAATTGTCGTTTACCACTAAGAAGGAAGGGAAGCTCCATGTGTGGATCAGTGGACACAATTCGCTTTCCCCCTGAGGTCTTTTCCCTCACTCTTCCTGAAGCTGTGAACGACATAAAATTTGACATCTATCTCTTTACTGGCCTTGTTGTCGCTATGTGTCTATTATTACTCTGTAACTTGCTGGAGGCCAAAAGGTCTATTTCTCCTGTTCCCCATTATGCCATCATCACCTAGCAAAGGGTCTTGCATATCATTGCTGGGGTAGTGGTTAGATAATGTTAAGATGAGTTTCGACTCATGGTGGCCCCATGTGACAAAGCAAAATGTTCTCACGGAGTTTTCTAAGTTGGAATCTGTATGGGAGAAGGTCGCCAGATGTTTGTCCCACAGAGTCACTGGAGGTCAAACTACCAACTGTGTGCTTACTTGCTGTGCCACACACGATCCTTTGGTAAATAGTAGGTGGACACGTCCATTGCATAAGACCTCTTTAAGCTGTTAGGAAACAAAGCTGTTAGGCTGAGGACTAAAGTGCACCTTACCCAACCTTACTTTGATAGACATGCAAAATCTGGACAATGATTAGGGAAGTCCCAAGAAGAAGGGATGACTGAACAATTGTGTTGAAGAGGAGCATGGAAATGTCCATGGACTCGTTGCCAGAAGAACAAGCAAATATGTGTTGGAAGCAATATAACCAGAATGCTCTTTGTGAATCAAGGATGTAGAGACTTGGTCTTGAGCTTTGAGTATTTTATCAAGAAGGACCAGTCCCTGGAGAAGAATGTCATGCTCAGTGAAGTAGAGGGTCAGGGAAACACTGGACGATGAATTGTCACAAGGCTCAAGCAAAACGACCCCTGTGAGGATAACACAGGGCAGTGCTTTGTGCTATTGTTCATAGGTTCATTATGAGTTACAAATGTATTTGACAGAGCCCATCAACAACAGGTGTTCACTGCATATTTGTTGAATTCATGAATAAGATAAAGAGGATTTCCAAACACCCAGATTAACTCAGGGGTCTTGATAAGGCAGGAAGCTTTTGTTCTGGTTCATGTTGGGTCTCTGGAACACAATCACTTTCAGCTACTTCACTACCCAGCAGGGTGCAATCAGGTTGGGAAGAGGTTGAATAAATGGAAGACCACGTCATTTGTAGAACATCTGCTCTCTCTGAATAAATTCAAATCATAGTGGGAGAAAACACCACAGTTAATAATTCAACTACCTTGGTAGGTTAGGTTTTGGGAAACATGGGTCTGCAGAGCTCATTTGATGTTATTCATTGCTGCCGTGCTGCCTAGGATTACAGAGATTGGCTTAGAGAACATCCAAGCTGGGAAATAGTTCAGTGCTCATCTATTTCAATCTTTCTAGCTTTACAAATGAGGAAACAGATGGTCTTGTTTGTTCCTATCAACTAAGTTCTTTTAAAAAGCCATCCTCTCACCTCAGCCAAATGCACCAGACTTCATGTGAAAGATATTCCCGCCCCCCCCCCCCACCAAGTTACATGGATTTTTCCATTTTGTCCTGTCCTCTACCCAAGCTCTTTCTTTAGGCTCCTGGCCACAATGAAAACTTCATGTGGACTTTGCATAGCTCCGTGCTTTATCTTTCCCATTAGTAGGTTCTGACTGCAGAGCTGTCCCACTTCCAAGCAACGATTTATGGCCAGCTTCATGGTGAAGTGACCCTCTGGGGAGCTTTCTAGATAACCTTCCTTCTGTTCACACCTGGCCATCCTGACCCATCATCTGTATATTGACCAGGAGATAACACTCGCAAGTCTGTACCTAGCAACAGGAGTAGCTACCGTGGTCTCTTCAACTAAATGATAAATATCATGAAACAAGGATGATTAATTCATATTCTTCCCTACATTACTTACTACAGTTCCTGGTATAGAACAAGTGGCAAAAATACCGACTATTGATTCAAATGACTCCCCCATGACCAACACCCCCTGCACACTACATTCTGAGTGAGCAGAGCAGGCAGCTGCTGCTTGATACAAATTTAGAGTTTCGGAAAACTCCCTTAGCTCAAGGACTATTTCCCTCTGCCAGGGAACCAAAAATAACTGCATTACTCACTCCTTTGAGCTAAGGCCTTGAAAACTCTTGTTAAAATGCAAGTGTCATCTGGGGGGGGGGGGCGTATAACATGAAGCTATCAGTCCTGTTACTCACTTTGAATACTATTAACCCAGTGAGACATAAGAAAGGACCAGCAAAGAGAATGGCAGTCTTAAGTCAGTCCCCCCCAAATTGGGAACCTGTTGAAATGCCGAGCAACGTCTTAGCAATGTGTACAGGGATCGGAACAGAAAACGTAAATGAGGTGGCGGGACAGTGGGGGGAGACAGCTGGTCCTGTGCAGAAGATGACCTGTCACAGTGACAGCCGCTCATCATTGAAAGTGCTTATTATAAGCTCAATAGTGGTGTAGGTGCCTCACGAGTCTGATTAGCTTGTTTCTTTCTTTATCTGTGATCCAGCGTAATTATTACTCCCCGTTTTCAACTGATGACACCAGAGCATGTAGAAATTAAATCATTTGCTGTTACTGCCTGAGCACTCTTATCCATGAAGTGTCTTTGTAATTCCACCAAGTGACTGGATGAGACCATGCAACCAGGGAGTGTGGGGTTCACATGAGGTGATGGATCCGCTCTTTTCAATAGTTTTATTGGCATATAATTAACAGTTCACATCATTTAATAGTTCAATCATACTAATAAGAGTTGTGCTCATACTAATAAGATCTTCACCACAATCAATTTCAGAAGATTTTCTTCTTGTCCCCATTGTTATTAGCTCCCCATTTCCCCTCAACCTTCCCTGCCATGCCCCTAGGTAATTATTAGTCCAGTTTCTGTCTCCATAGATTTACCTATCCTGGATTTCATAGACAGAAAATCATATAAAACAAATACAAGAACAAAATGACAAGATAAAACAGAAAAAACTTTTTTTTAAAAAAGCAGAACAATCCCTTCGGACTAGTGGTGGGAGTGGTGATACTGGGAGGGTGGAGGGATGATAGAATAGAAAGGGGGAACCAATTTCAGGGATCTACATATAACTTCCTCTCTTAGGTACAGATAATAGGGAAGTGAGTGAAGGGACACATTGGACAGTGTATGATATGAAAAGTAATAACAATTTGTAAATTATTAAGGGCTCATGGGAGAGCAGGAGGGGGATGGAAGGGAAATACGGGAAGCTAGTACTGGGGGCCTAAGAGGAGGGAGGATGTTTTGAGAGTGATGATGACAACAAGTATGCAAATGTGGCCTGCATACAACTGATGTATGTATGGATCATGATGGGGGTTGTATGAGCCCCCAATAAAATGATTCACAAAAAAAGGAGGGGGGAAGAGGAGCTTATACCAAGGGCTCAAGTAGAAAATATTTGAAAATGAAGATGGCAACATGTGCACAAATATGCTTGATACAAACGATGTATGAAATGTTTTAAGAGCTGTAAGAGCCCCCGATAAAATCATTGGGGGAAAAAAAGCAGAACAACTTTAATATGGATCAAAAGGGAACTCAAATGATAAGGTGTTCCATTGTAAGCTAACCGTGGTTGATTCTTCTTGCCTTTCTGCTGGGTGTAAAGCGAACCATCTCTGAAGCAGAGAAAGAGAACCCCCAACCCATCAAGAAAGAGGAGCCACAAGGGAAGCTAGTCCGTTATCCCTGTACAGAGAAACAGTGGCTCTAGGATGAGACAGGATGATAAGCTTCCCAGTCCATGGAATAAAATGCATCAAGGTTCTGGTAAGCTTGCAGATCAACAGTGAAAGAGATTGTCACACTTGCCTAGGTAAGGCAGAGACCAATAGACCATGTAGCTGAGAGTCAGGGACCAGACAGAGGTGTGCCTATCAGCACAACTGAGAAAAGGGCACAGACAAAAGAACTGCATCATTAGCATTTCTGATCTCGATCGTAATGGGTTAGCTTCCCTCACGAGGATTGTGAGTTCTGTGTGGTCATTGCAATGGATGATCAGACCCAGCAGAACAGCCGAATGCTGTGGATGGATAGTTGAGATCAGAATAGGATCAAGAAGGATGGAGAGATCTGTGACCTCTGCCTCACAGGAATCATCTTTGAACAGATGTGGCATTGGAGTCTCCCTCCCCTGGGGAATCCGGAGGAGGGCAGACCTGACCCCCATATCATTCCTCCATCACAAAGTTAGTCTGAACTCCAGCTGGAATTTAAACAACCTACCTGGTTTTAGGACCTCATAATGAGACCTCAACACGACAGGGTAACTGTTTTTGATTATTGTTTTTATTTTGTTTGTTTGTTTGTTTTGGTTGTGGGTATCACTGCCTTCTGTACGTGGGAGCTACCCAGCGCTGCTCCTGAGAGCCACTGCTGGATTTGATCCGCCAAGCCCGCGGGCTGCAGTCCCGCACTCAACCACTTATGCCACTAGGGCTCAGCCCAATCATTGTTCAATTTAATATGATCGTTTTCATCATAGGAAAAGGGCCAGAGATCATCATTCACTCCTCTCCCAGTCTCATTCCCCTACATTCTAGTAGTCTCTCCATGCTAAAAATTATATACTCTCTTTCTATTTTTCCTCTCACCCTACTCCAAATATAAACACCTGTAACAACTTTACTGTTACATTTGTGCTTTTGCTTTTTTTTGTTTTATTTTGTTTTTTGGGGGGCATTACTGCCCTCTGGTGGTCGCGGGAGCTACCCAGCCTTGCTCCCAGAGAGCTGCTGCTGGATGTGAACCGCCAAGCCAATGGGCCGCAGTCCCGCACTCAACCACTACGCCTCTGGGGCTCAGCCCTACTGTTATACATTAAAAATAACAAAGCAAACAAACAAACAAGCAAAACACAGCTAGACATTTCTGAAAAGGGATAAAAAAAAAGTCCAGAAAGATTCCATTATCTTTCCATTGCCTTTATCCATGAACTTTTTGTGACTGTGTATGACAGAGTAGAACTGTTGCACAGGGTTTCTGAGTCTGTACATCTTTACCAGGGACCCCTGGCAGTGTGGTGGCTATGTACTGGGCTGCTCACTGCATGGTTGGAGACAAGTAGCTCCAAGGGACGAAGATGAGGCTTTGTACTCCCATAACATTACAGACCTGGAAATGCACAGGGCCCGTACTACCCTGTCCTTAGGTTTGCTATGAGTTAAATTTGACCCAATGCAGGTTTTGTGGGAATTCTTTCAGAGAAGACAGCCTCACCTTATTCCCGCAAGCTGGTGTGCTTGAGCCATGGATCTTGACGTTAGCAGCCCAACTCTTAACCTACTAAGCCAACGGGGCTCCAGCTTGCACTAAAAAATGTTTTGTGTAATAGCAAATCGAAATATAGATATAATTATGTGGGGCACATATATCTCAAGGGGATGAGTTGTGAGGACTGGTGGGGTGAGAACCGTTTCTTCAGAATCACACATTGTCTGGGGCCCCACAAGGTGGTAGACAGGACAAACCTGGGACAGCAGCTTCCCACACAACCTCAGATGCGCTCGGGAGCCAAAACTGTGCATGACCCACCATTCTGGAAGGATCGATAAAGAGCCCTGTGGCCCTGTTCTGACTTACTCACAAAGTCAACCTACCTCTTTCACAACCTCTGGGACAGAAACTTTACTTTTTTAATACACTGAAGAAACAGACTTACTCTCTCGGTCCCCCACCTTAACCCTTCCCCCCAAAAAACTCAGTCCTATTGAGTTGATGCCAATTCACAAGGAGCCTGTAGGACAGGACAGAACAAAAACAAATTAACAGATCCGCTCCATGTTGGCCGTGCTAGTACATACGGCTGGATGGCCAACATGGAGCAGATCATGAAAGCCCAGGCTCTTCAGGACAACTCCACGATGGGCTACATGATGGCCAAAGAGCACCTGGAGATCAAACCCGACCACCCCATTGTGGAGACCTGCGGCAGAAGGCTGAAGCTGACAAGAATGACAAAGCCATCAAGGATCTGGTGGTGCTGCTGTTTGAAACAGCACTGCTCTCCTCTGGCTTCTCCCTTGAAGACCCTCAGACCCACTCCAACCACATCTACCGCATGATCAAGCTTGGCTTAGGTATTGATGAAGACGAGGTGGCAGCTGAGGAGCCCAGCTCTGCTGTTCCTGATGAGATCCCTCCCCTCGAGGGTGACAAGATGTGTCTCCCATGGAAGAAGTAGATTAGGCCGTTCCACTCGCAAACCTCATGCCCTCTGTATAGTATCCCCATGATTCGAATGACCCTAGCCCACTTGTGGGTTCTGCAACTGCTGTTAACCAGTGGTTTCCCCCCTCCTGTTCTTGTGTGTAAAAAGCAGGATCTAAGGCCCTCACGCCCACCCTGTCCCCTCCTTTCTTTGGGAATGGGGTTAGATGTTGTGTATCCGTGAGGCTTCTTTTTGTTTATTTGTTCTATTAAAGTATGCAAAATAAAGAAGATGCCATTTAAAAAAAAACAAATTAACAGAGTCGCACAGTTACACAGTTACTGTGTTAATTTGTACACAGTCGCACAAATAAACAGGAATCTCTGCTAAAAGATATTCACCTGGGCACCTTAAGCTTTACATACAAAATCACATTATTCATAAATAGATCACAGAGAGTAAGTCATGAGGCCATTCATATACCAGCCATAGCCATGTTCTGGCTCGGGTGGTCTCTGCCTTGGGTGACAGACACCAAAAGTAGGGAAAGCAGTTCACTGCCTGAGCAGCACTGATTTTACATTATTACTATTTTTTTTGATTGACTGTATTGTCTACCCAAGTGGCACAGGCTTGTTCATTTGCCTTTCAATATTTTCAAGAAACTTCCACTGATGAGCCCCATTCTTCTGCCTTGAGGGGGAGTTCGGAGTTAAGTGAAAGAAAGGCCAGGTCCTTTGTTGACCCTCCAGGGTTAGGTCAAAACAGACAAACACCAATCTCTGGGGACAATTTCGCCTCGTGGCCCTGTGACACCTGGAACCCACACCACGCACGTGGGCAGGCATCTTCAGGAGGAAGGAGAGGGTGAATTACCACAGATCGTTCCCACAGTCTGGGCTTTGGTCATCTTTTCCTTGACATAGCATGTACCAGCCAGCTTCAAAAAGTTGGCGAGGACCAATGACCCCAAATAAACAATCAGACAACATCAAAAAGTATTTTGAGAATGAGGGGAGTGGGTTGAAGCCGAGACCCCAAACCCATCTGTAGACAATAGAACATTCCCCTCACAGAAGGGAAGTCAACACACAATAGTCCTCTGGTTGCTTGAGGTTTCCTCACCCCGCCCCCGCCCCCGCCCCCCAACTGTCAGGGCCCCACTGCTGCCTTTCACTTCGGGCTAGACAGGAGCATGTGCACAGGTGCAGATAAGCGATAAGAGCTCACGACACAAAAAATCCAGGGACAGGAGTGGGAGTAGTGATACCAGGAAGGGACAGGAAAGGGAGGAGGGGGAAAGGGAAGAAGGGGCACCGATGGCAATGATCGATGCACAACCCCTCCACCCCACCCCATGAGGGGGACAAACAACAGAAACGTGGGTGAAGGGAGGCAGCTGTCCATGAAACATAGGAAAATAATAATCGTATCATTTATCAAGGTGTCACCAAGTGGGGGAAGGAGGAAAAAAAGAGCAACTGATACTAAGGGCTAAATAGAAAGTAAATATTTACAAAGTGATGGAAACATATGTACACATATGCTTGAAACAATTGATGTGTGGAATGTAATAAGAGCTGTAAGAGCCCCCAACAAAATGTTTTTTTTTTTCTCTCAAAAGTTGATGGGGAGAGAGAGGGCCTGCAGGGGTGGGGGGGGGGGGGGGTGTGAAGAAATTTTTTAAAAGTTGGTGGGGAAATGAAATTAAAAGATAATAGGATTCCCTCACTCCTGCCTCCAAACATTTTGAAAGCTATTTGGTTGCTTGAAGTATTCGACTGTTTTTCAATTTTCCAACCAGGTTGATTCTGAGGGGATTTTGTTTTGTTTTGTTTTGTTTTTTCAGTGTTACTGTGAAGGTCCTTCACAACACTCTGTAGGTCGCCCTTTTTAAAATTTCTACACATGAATCTTAATGTACCGAGAAGCATAAATATACTTGGGTAATGTTCTTAATTCAAGATTTCACATTTCAGAAGCATTTTAAAATCCATTCCTTTACTTTACTTTATTTCTGATTGCAAAAAAATCTGAGCCAAGCCCAGCCTCCTGCTTCCAATCATCATACTGGTCCTCCCATGGTCAAGAGAGCTTTGAGGTCTTGTTGAACATCCACACTGCCTCTGAGTGTAGTTCCCTCAAGACCATTTCAGCACCTAAAAATTGTCACTAGCACAGTATGGCTCATTCTCACTTGAATTACGAAGATAATTTTTTACAAATAATTTAACTCCTCCATTTAAAATTAACTAGAACTTAAAGTCTCTCTTTTAAAGCCATAAAGATTTTTTAAATCAAAATTCACAACAAATATTGATCTCCAGTCTGTCTCCTGGAAGCAGTAACTCTGATTATCTACATCAGTGACAACTTACTCTACCAAAAGGAGAGAATACCCATCGAAACAAGAAGAAGAATGACCATTTTAGGTAGTTTTACCCAATTGAGTTTATCATTCACATGGAATGATATTTGCCTCAAGGCTTAAGAAATAAAGGCTGACAGTGAAGGAAACTTGCAGCCACCTGTCTTCCAAATCAGTCTTTGATATGACATGTCCTATCCATCTCTGATATATCTGTTGAAACTAGTTCATTCATAGCTTTTTAATAAAGCTTTAATTTAATAATAGCTTTTTAAAAAGCTTTAATAAAGCTTTTTAATAAAACTTGGAATTGATTTGGGAAGAAGGGGCATTGAAACTGAAAAATCACTCGTTTTATTTAAAAAATTATGGTTTAGATGGAAATTTACAGAACAGACTTGTTTTCCACTCAACAATTTATACATATTTTATCTCATGGCATAAACTGTAACAGTCCCTCAAGGTCACAGCTCTCCTTCCAAAGTTCCTAATTTCCAATAGAGATTTATGCAGATTAGATTTCACCTCACCCGACCTCATCACCCTTAGAACTGTATTCATTGTATGCACAACTTGTGCATAACCAAAAGGCCAAAGATGATTGAAAGTGAAATTTAATGACTGTCAAAAACCACGAGCACGGACAAATGAGAGCATGTGACAAACTAAAGCATGTTTTTTTAAAAAGGCAACTGAAGCCCATGTTAGCAATTTTTTTTTGCCATAACTGGTTTGCAGAAATAAATGCTAAAGAACAAAGCAAAGAGGACTTGAAAGGACCTAAGAGCGTTCTGAGAATCCATGGTAAAATAAACCCTTGGAGAGAATTGTGTTCACTAAGTCTAACTTCCAGGATACACCCCCAGTTTTGATGGTTACTATCCTCTGGGCAAATCCTAAGTGGTCCCCTCCCCACAAAGGCATTGAAAGTGAGTGGAATTTCCCAAAAAACTTTTTGCAGCCTCCTTGTTTTCATTGTGCTTACTTGCCTAGTTAACAGATGTTTACGTAATGCCAACTACATTCCCAGTGTATATTGACCAGAATTTTAAATAAGTAAATAAAAATCATAGCTTGAGCTCTCTAAAACCTACAGTATAGTTAGGGAGGTGGTTTCCATTCAAGAAATAACTAGAAAATGAAAACAGTTTGTGTTAGTCCAGGTAAACTAGAGAAACAAATCTATAGATACGCATATGGATATAAAGGTACGGTTTATATACAAAAGGGCTAGGACATTAAGAAACATCCCAACCCAGTCCAGCTCAAAGTCATCAGTCCAATATTAGCCCACATGTCTGATACCAGTCTATAACGTCTTCTTCCGACTCACGAAGTCACAGGCCAGTGGATGGAGAATCCCGGCACTGGCAGCGGTCTCCCCATGGCTCCTCGCTTCCAGGGCTCAGGGTCCATCAACAGCATCCAGTGGTGGTAGAAGCAACTCAGTGCTGACAGGGGTCTCTGCATGACTTCTACAGCTTCAAAGATCTGGTTCCATCAGGGTAAGGCCGTGTGGCTTCTCTTCCAGCTCCTTCAGCTCCTCAGACACTGCCATCTTGTCTTGTCCATCATTTGTCATCTCTGAGACTGACTCCCAACAACTGGGGAGATAGCGTCTCATTTCCACAAGGGAAATATAGCAAGATTTCCCAGAAGTCTCAGGAGAAAGCCATGTCCACATGGAGGCCTCATTGGCTACTCAATGCCTAGCTCCAGATTAACAGGCTAGACTCCACCCCTACATCCCAATCATGAAATTAACATAAGCACAGGACCTCCACAAAGTTGCTGTACAATTAAGTAAGTGCCTGAAGGTATAAACAGACAATATAAAAAGTATTGAAGATCAAAGTGCATAAACAACTTCAGGGACGACCTCAAAGGAAGGGAAACAATCAGACCATGAATCAAACCCACTAAGGATATTATTAAGAGAATGTAAGGAGCTGACACCCACGTGGTGAGACATAGGAAATGATTCAAAGTAGAGAAATATTCCATTGGTCAGTTGAGGATGGATGATGATAGAGGATGAAAATTGTTAGAAATAAAGCGTCTCCCTTCACCTATTTTTCCGTTGTCTGTCCCAGCGTGGGGGTAATATGTAGATCCCTGTGACCGGTTTCCCCTCTTCAGACAGAGTAAGACAAGAAAAAATAATAATAATTTCTAAATTTTCAAGGGTCATGAGGGAGGAGGACAGGGAGGAAGGGGAAAAACAAGCTGGTACTCAAGGGCTCAAGTAGAAAGAAAATGTTTTGAGAATGATGATGGCAACAAATGTACAAATGTGCTTGACACAATGGATATATGTATGGATTGTGGTAAGAGTTTTATAAACCCCCAATAGAGTGATTTAACAAAGAAAAAAATAATAATTAAATAAATAAGCTTAGCCCAGTGGAAGCTTGCTGGGTCCATAAATAAGTTTAAGATATTAAAAAAAGAAAGAGTTTGTGCCAGAAAGTGAAAGGGGGATCATTCATTCATTCAGTTGTAACAATGATAATTAAAGGGAATGCTTGAGCCTGCTGTGAGGCAGAATTCAATCCAAGTTTGGTGACTGAAGAAAAACAAATAAGGACAGATGTAGTGGGGGGAGGGAAACTGTTAGATAAAAGACCAAAAAATGTCCCCCTTTATATCCTTACCAACCATCTCTTAACTATCAAGATTAAAATTATTTCAGAGAAATATTCAACAGAGAGACCTGAGGGCTAAGGTAGCCACAGAAGAATAAAGACTGTTTCTGGAGAGCAAGAAGCAGACTGTAAAGCTAAGAAATGGAGATCAAAGGAGTATTGATGGATAAATAAAATGATGACAGAGGCCTCAACACCCAGGCAGGGGAGGAGAGAATATTTGTCCATGAATGAAGCAGACTGTATTAAAAAGTCTATTTCTTTCCATAGGGCATTTGCAGATTTGTGTGCATTAAACAGCTCATGGAGTTATCCTAGCATTATATTTCCCAGCTATGACAAAGGCAGGGTGGCAAGCCGGCAGAGGGGTGGGGGAGTGTATTGCTCCCTTCAAACCCCTTCTTGAGGCATGAGAGAAAGACATCTAGTTGCCTTCTTCATTGTTAGAGAAATAAATTTTTAGCTAGGAACATTGCTGCCTGAATTAAAGACCACGTTTCCCAGCTTTCCCTGTAGGTAAATATGGACATATCTAGCTTCTGACCAATTAGATATGAGCAGAAGCATCAAGTGGAACTACCAGAAAGGCCCCTTAAAGGAAGCTGAATAGCGGAAGGCTCCTTAATCCCAGATTTTCTTTGTTGTTGTGCCTCCTTCTTTGGATGTGCAAGAATAGGTTGGGTGGAACCCCGTCAGCAATAGTATCCATGAAGAGATCTATAAAATGAAAACCATGCACTAGAACATAGGTTCCCAAACTTATTTAGTCTACCACCTGGTGGTAGTTAGATGACTTTGTCAACATGAATTTTCACCAAAGTATAGAGCCAGAGTCCAGCCGGTCAATCAGGTCACAGCCTGAGGATGCCCTCTTAAGAGGAATTTCCCTCTCTCTGAGCCTTCACCTTGCTGCTTGCTGGAACTCTGTTGTGACCCCCAGAGTTGTCAGCACCCTGCCATGTCTCCACCAACTCTGGATTCACATGTCTCTACAACCCTGCGCCTGTGATCTTCCCGCTTCCAGGTTCACCATTCCGTATTATCTGCCTGCGGCTGTGGAGATATGAAGAAGACCTGGGCACTGGCATTGGGTTTATAGACTTCAGTTGGACTGGGCTAGGTGCCTTCTTGAGATATATAGTTGGTGCTTGATATAAAACTTTTTCTTATGCATAGAGGAATGCCACAGGATTTGTGCCTGGCCTAATACAACCCCCTTTTCAGGGGAAAAATCCCCTCAGGCCCCTCTGGCCCGATGTACTGAAGTATCAACTAAATCCACAGAGAAGAAGCACATCAGCCTGTGTGATCCAAGAATTGTAAATAAGAAAATCCAAACCCAAAGCAGGGAAGGGCGTCAGAGCTTACAATGGAACACCTTAGTTGCAGAATGCTCTTGTGAACTGTGGAAACTCCAAAACTATTTGCAGGGTCAACAAATGAATCCAATCTGGCCATAGTCAAGGTAAGTGAATACCCTTGTTCTCAGGCAAATAGGATTGGAAAGTTGATTATGGGAGACATAGTTATGTTAAAATGTAATAGCAGATGCTCTTCTTTTTGACTCATTTTATTTTATTTTAATAAATTATTTTATTGGGGGCTCTTATAGCTCTCATAATGATCCATATGTCAGTTTTATCAAGCACATTTGTACATATGTTGTCATCATCATTTTCAAAATATTTTCTTTCTGTTTGAGCGCTTGATATCGGTTCCCCTTTTTCCCCTTTCTCCCCCGCCCTCTCATCCTTATAGACCTCTGATAAATGATCAGTTATTATTATTTTCGTATCATACACCATCCTCTGTGTCTCCATGTCTCATCACATTGTTTGTCTCCCCTGGAGAGGGGGGTGTAATGATGCATCATTGTCATCGATTGCCCTTTTCTCTCCTTCTACCCCCACCTTCCCATTGCTACTCCCATGGCTGTTCCTGAGAGGTTGATCTGTCCTGCATTCTGTGTGTCAAGAACTCTTACCTGTACCTGTGTATATGCCCTGGTCTAGCCAGATTTGCAAGGTACAACTAGAGTCATGATAATGGGAGCAGGGAGATGAGAAAAAACTTAGAAGAATGTTGTGTATTTCATCAGTGTTATGCTGCATCCTGTCTGTCTTGTTCTTTCCTTCTGACCCTTCTGTGAGGGACTGTCCAGTTATTTTCAGATAGACTTTCAGTCTCCACTCGGACCCTGATCATTTACATCAATATATTTGTTTGAAGTCTTCTGGTGCCTGATACCTTATCCCGTTGACACCTTGTGATCACACAGACTGTTGTGCTTTTTTCATGTGGGTTTTGTTGCTTCCCTGATAGATGGACAGCTGTTTAACTTCAAACCTTTAAGACTCCAGACGCCATATCTTTTAATAGCCAAATATCATCAGTTTTCTTTAACCACATGTGCTTATGCACCCATTTTGATTTCCACAATCGCATCAGGAAAGTGAGCAACACAGAAGGTCAGCTTATTAGAACAAAGTGTTCTTACATTGAGGGAATACTTCAGTAGTGACTCAAAGCCAATCTGCTCTCCAATTCTTAACATTTAAATATATGTACATGAACCTTTGTCCCTATGTGTTAGTCAGGGTAGACTAGAGAAACAAATTCATGGACAGACATATGTAGATCAGGGAGAGGTTTATATACAAAAGGAATGGAACATTGAGAAAGCATCCCAACCCAGTCCAGTCCCAAGTCCATAAGTCCGATATTAGCCCATATATCCGATACCAATCCATAAGTTCTCTTCAGACTCACGAAGCACATGCAATGATGCCAGGACAATCATAGGTCTGTGGATGCAGAGTTTTGTGTATTCAGTGGTGGTAGAAGCATCTCAGCATTGGCAGAGGTTTCCCATGGCTCCTTCCGTTTTCAGGCTTCAGGGTCTATCAGCATGCTGCCATGAGTCTTGTGTCTTGTCAGTAAAGTATCTCCAAGGGGAAAAAATACCATGATATTTCCCAGAATTCTCAGGAAAAAGCCATGCCCACATAGAGGTCCCATTGACTATCTCCAGATTGACAGGCTAGACTCCACCTCTACATCCCTATCATGAAATTGACATACGAGTACATGACTGCCACACTATCATTATATATTTCTGTATTTACATATATGCATGCCTATATTTATCCCTCTATAAGTGTCTTTCGCCTCTTTCGTGTGGGCATCACTGCTCCCTGGTGGGAGTGGGAGGCCCAGCCTTGCTTCTGGAGAGCTGGTGCTGGATATGAACCACCAACCCTGTGGGCCGCAGTCCCACACACAACCACTACGTCACTGGGGCTCAGCCTTTGCCTCTTACTTCTTTTCTCTATTTCTTTTTACTTTCCTTCTGTCCCGCTATCATGTTTGACCTTTATTCAACTCTCAGTACTTTTTTTCAGCGCAGGTTCAGGTCTGGTCCCTTTCTTGGCTTCCTGTGGAGACACGAACAACACCCTCCCCTTGTGTGGACTAGTGACCTGTTCCCCACTAGCCACATCTTCCTTTTTCTCCCTCTTTTTTTCCTCCTCCTTTTTAGTCGGCTGCCATATGTATCCCTGTATTGGGTCTGGCCCCTGTCAGAATTTCTGAAACTCCCCCCAGGAATATATTTATATGGTCGCTTTACTGCTATGCCCTTTTTGTTTTTTTAAGCTTATCTCACTGGACTCGTGTTGTACTTGTCCTTTTGTGCTTGGCTTACTTGGCTTGACATAATTTCCTCCCACTATTCCCATGTTTGAATGTGCTTCATGCATTCTTCCCTGCTTTCTAAGGATGCATAGTACTCCATTGCATGTATGTATCATGGGTTTTTTAATCCATTCACCAGTTGATGGAAATTTAGGCTGCTTCGAATTCTTCATGATTGTCAACTGTGCTGCGATGAACAAGCACAGATGTGTGGTCACGAACTATTTCTTACTTCTGGGAATATGCCCAGTAGGGGGACGGCTGGGTAGCTCGATTTCCATTTGTTTTAGGCATCACCATATCAATTTCCATGAATGGCTGCACACACCTGCAGGCCCTCCAGCAGTGGGTGAGAGTTCCTATCTCACCGCAGCCCCTCCAACACTTGTTGCTTTCTGTTGTTGGTTTTTTGTAATTGGGCTCCCTTGGAGGGTGTTAAGTGGGTCTCCTAGTTGCTTTGATTTGCATTTCCCTGATGGCTAATGGTCGGGAACCTTTTCTCATATCTGGATGGCCATTGGCTTTCTGCCCTTGTGAAACTTCTGCTCGGGTCTTTGACCACATCTTCAATGGGTTATGTTTTTTTCTTATTGTAAGTAGCAAAGTGTTGTAGATTTTAGTAATAGGGCCTTTGTCTGATGTGTCATTGCTAAAGATCTTTCCCAGTCCGTGGGGTTGCTTTCTACTCTCTTAGTGAAGTCTTTCGATGTACACAGGTGTTTTATTTTCAATATATCCCATTTGTCAATTTATGCTTCTTCTCTCTTAGTGTCCTTCCCTATTTCCAATAGCCTATATATTCCCTCCACCAAAATTCGTAGGTCTGTCCCAATTCTCTCATTGATGGCCCTAATGGTTGAGGGTTTTACCTCAAGGTCTATAATCGACCTTGAATTTATTCTTGTGCATGGTGTGAGGTATGGGTCTTGCTTCAATGTTCTGTAGATAGATATTTCATTTTTTTTCCAGCACCCCTTGTTGAAGAGGGCCTCTGCTTTCCATTTGATTTTTTTTTTGAGCCCTTATCAAAATCAGTTGTCTGTATACTGAGGATTTCAGTTCTTTCCCACTGGTCTGAATATCTGTCATTATAGCAGTACCATGCTATTTGGACCACTGGGGTTGTATAGTAGGTGCCAAAGTCCAGTACAACAAGCCCTCCAAACTAGTCCATCTTTTTTCAGTAGTTTTCTATTAATTCTGGGCTTCATCCCTCTCCATATGAAGTTGGTAGTCAATTTTCCCAAATCTTTGAAGATGGGCATTGTTATTTGCATCAGAATAGCATTAAACTTCTATAGTCCTGTGGGCAGAACTGACATCTCAACTACTGCATTAAGTCTTTCAATCCATGGACATGTGATATCCTTCCATTTATGGAGGTCATTCTTAGTTTCTTGTAATAGTGTTCTGTAGTTCTACTTGTACAAATCCTTTGAGTTTTTGGTTAGGTAGATCCTTAGATATTTCACTCTGTGTTTGGCTATTGTGAAGGGTACTACCATTTTGATCTCCTCTTCTGTGGTCTCATCCAATGTATATACTAGTGTGGTACACTTCTGTTTGTTGATCGTGTATCCTGCCACTCTGCCATATTCCTCTATCACTTCCAGTATTCCTCTTGTGGTGTTGTTAGTGTTTTCCATATATAAAACCATATCATCTGTGAATAAAAATAATGTTTCCATGTCTTCCCTCAGATGAATACCTTTAGTGTCTTTCCTTTGCCTTATTTTGTTAGCTAGGACCTCTAGTACGATGTTAAATAGAAGTGGGGACAAGGGGCATCCTTGTCTAGTCACCTTTTGCATGGGATTTTTTTAAAATCATTTTATCGGGGGCTCATACATCACTTTTCACAATGCATAAATAAACATACTATGCTAAGCACCTTCACATGTCTGCTGCTATTATCATTCTCCAATCATCCGCCTTTTCCCGTGAGCCCCTAGTATCGGCTTTTCCATCCCTTTCCCTTTTCCCCTGCTCTCTCCTCCCCACCAACCCTCAATACTTTATACATTATTATTGTTCTGTCATATCTTACACTGCCCGACCTCTCCCCCAACCCACTCCTTTGATGCCCGTCCTTCAAATAGGAACTTATGTGTATATCCTTGCAGTTGGTTCTATCTCTCTACCCCATCTTCTCTTTACCCTTCCAGCAGCTCCAACCTAACCACTGACCCGAAGGGGCTCATCCATCTTGATTTTCTCACATCTCCAGTTCCACTCTCTACTATTGTACCATCTCCAGTCCATCTGAATTTGTAAGTTAGAGTTGGGACCATGATGGTTATGGGGGAGGAAGGCTTCAGGAACTAGAGGAAACCTGTAAGCATCATCACTACCCCGCTATATCTTGACTGGTCTGTCTCCTCCCTGTGACTTCCGTGTAAAGGGGTGACCAATTACCCACCAGTGGGCCTTAGGTCCCCACCCTGCTCTCCTCCTCATTCCCAATCATGTGATTCTTGTTCTTTGATGCTCCATACCTGCTCCCTTCAGCCCCTCTTGATCACACATGCTGGTGTGCTTCTTCCATGTGGGCTTTGCTGTTTCTGCGCTGAATGGTGACACAATTATCTTTAAGTCTTTGAGACTCCAGACATTCAATCATTTGGTAGCTGGGCACCATTATTTCTTCTACTCTGTTTGCCTCTGTATCCATTTGTCTTCAGCAATAGTATCAGGAGTCGTCTGATCCATTGATTTTGATTTTTGTTCTTTGCTGCCTGATACCTGGTTGTTTCAGCACCTCATGGTTGCACAGGCAAGTGAGCTTCTTTTATGGTGGTTTTATTGCTCCTGAGCTACATGACTGCTTGTTTATGCTCAAGTCTTTAAGACCCCAGATGCTATACTTTTAATAGCTGGGCATCATCTGCTTTCTTCACCACTCTTGTTCATGCTCCCACATGTCTTCAGTAGGCACCTTGGGGATGTGTGCACACAATGATATGCTTTTTTTGCCCCCGGTTGATGTCTATTGCCTAAACCTTTCACCACCATGTGGCCATGCTGGCTGTTGTGCTTCTTCTGTGTGGGTGTGGTGTCTTCAAGTAAATGGTCTATTGTTGATCTTCAGGCTTTTAAGACACCAGATGATATATCCTTTGATGGCTGTGCACCATCAGCTTTCTTCACCACATTTGCTTGTGCACCCATTTTACTTCACTGATCATGTTGGGCCAGTGAGCCTCGAGTAAGACCAGATTCATAGAACAAAGTGTTCTTGCATTGAGGGAGCATCAGGGTGAGGGCCCAAGGTTCACTTGCTACCATAGTATTGGCCTATAGATATGTTCTTAAATTTATTCCCACCTTATAATAGATATGGACATACCTATGTTTAGACCTCTGCAAGTGCCCTTTGCCTTCTAACTCTTTCCTCTATTTCCTTCCATCTCCCTCCTGTCCCATCATCATGTTCCACCTTCATTGGCATTTCAGTGTTTCCTCACAGAGTCATTGTCCTTGCTTACTCCCAACCAGGCCTCCCATACCTCCTTTCCATCGATTCCAGATCACTTGTTGCTCCCTGTCCCCCGTCCATGTGTTTGTCCATACACCCTTCTCCTCCCCTCTCTTGTGTCCCCAGGAATCGTTGTTTGCCCAGTCCTTTCTGTGGCGCGTAGGGTCACCAGAGGGACATATTCCTCTGAACATCATGTGTCGGCATGGAGCTTGGACCAGCTCTCTTCCTCTTCTTCCCTTCTTGTCTTTGTCCCTGTGGGTGTGGGATGCTGGCCCCTCCCCCAACCTGTTCTCTGCCATGCCCACTTCTAGGGATGGAGTCCATCTGACTCTGGTTGTGTCCAGCTCTGTAACTTTCTCTTTTCTTGCATCCTTCCATGTGTCCAGTCTGTCCTCATGGTTGGGTGCTTTGTGGTAGGAACTGCTCGCTCACTCTTGTTTCTGTGAAGATAAGACCAGTACTCCCCCCCCTCCCCAGTGGATTAGTGCCCCGTTCCCTCTGTTATCCTTTCACTTTTGAACTCCCTTTTATCTCCTTATGCCCTCCACACCCTCATCCTTCTCCCATTATTGTATCACACCCAATGTGTACCTCCCTGGGTTTGGTCCTCCCTCTCCCCTTACTCTACATCTTGGCCCAACTGTTATGGTATAGGAGTCTTCTCTTTTATACTCACCATACTGTTTCCACTTACCTCAGGGGGCTCATGCAGCCCTTGTCCTTTTGTGATTGATTGACTTCGCTTAAGATAATTTCCTCCAGTTCTTCCCACACAGAGATGTTTTTCATGTGCTCACCAGAGCTTTTGAGTGAGGCATAGTACTCCATTGTGTGTATGTGCCAGAGTTTGCTGATCCATTCATCTACTGATGGAAATTTAGATTGCTTCCAAGTCTTTGTGATTGTGAATTGTGCTGCAATAAACATTGGCATGCATACCACTGGCTGTGGTTTATTTTTTGCCTCTTCTGGATATATACCCAATAGTGGGATAGCTGGATCATAGGGTAGCTCAACTTCCATTTTCATTAAGTGTCACCAGACTGCTTTCCATAGTGGATGTACATATCTACACGACCACCAACTATGTAAAAGTGTTCCTGTTTCACCACATCCCCTCCAACATTTATTGCACTCTGATTTTCTGATCTGGGCTAGCCTCAAGGGTGTTGGATGATATCTCATGGTTGTTTTGATCTGCATTTCTCTGATGGCTAGCAAATGGGAGCATTTTCTCATGTGTTTATTGGCCATATGAACCTCCTCCATGGGATTGCTTTTGTCTTTCCCCCATTGACTACCATGTTGGCTGTTAGATTTTCCTATATAGCTTATATTATATTGAGAAAGTTTCCTTCCATTCGTATCTTCTTGAGTGTCTTAAACAAGACTGGGTGGTGGATGTTATTGAATGCTCTTTCTGCATCTATTGATAATATCGTGTGATTTTTATCCTTTTTCTTATCAGTTTGCCAAATAACGTGGATGGACTTTTGAATATTGGACCATCCCTGAATCCCTGGAACGAATTCCACTTGGTCATGGTGAATTATGTTTTATAAACTTTTGTATTCTATTGGTCAGTATTTTGCTAAGGAATTTTGCATGATGTTCAATAGAGATATCAGTCTGTAATTCTAAATTTTTGTGGGATCTTTGCCCCCTATTGGTATTAGTGTTATGCTAGGTTCATAGAAAGAGTTTGAGAGTCTGCCATCTTTTTCTATGTTTTGGAGGAGTTTGTGTAGGATTGGTGTTCTGACACATTTTAAAGTTGCTTCAGTTTAAGGGGAGGCAAAGGAAGAGGATTAATCCTCTAGTGAATCCCATCTGACCATAGACCAGGGACGTGAATAGCCTTGCTCTCATATATATAGTACAGTGAAGAGTATATTAGTGCAGACGCGGTTAGGATAAAACTTAGCACATCATTTGATATCCCTTTTGACAGATATAAAATTTGTTCTAATTTTTAAGTAGTTTGCTTTCTTTTCACTTGAGGGTCTTAACTGTTTTTGCTTTGTTATTGTTGTTACCTTTTTTATAGGTGGATGGTATGTGTTTATGATAATTACATAGCGACAGTCACTGGATTAATGATTAATTAATGAGGGAATGGCAGAGAAGGTTCAAAGGAACTGAGGAACTAATAGAAATTAGTATAATAAAGAAGAAAATGAGCTGAGCCCCGGTGGTGCAGTGGTTGTGCACGGGACTGCGACCCACTGGGATGGAGGTTCAATTCCAGCTCACAGGAGCAAAGGCTGGGCCTCCTACTACCACCACCAGAGGGCAGTGATGCCTAAAAAAAATACTAAAAAAAAAAAGAAAGAAGAAAATGTTCTCAAATTGATGGTAATGATGATTGGGCAACTCTTTTTTAATAAGATTGAACCATTAAATTGCATATCACGTGACTTATATGTCAATAAAATTATTTTTTAAAAAACTTTTGTAATATAGCCTATTGCCCAGAGTAAAGTGTGAGTTTCTGCTTTCGGAGCCTCCCTAGCTTGTTCCAGCATCCCGTGGGGGAGCAGGATCACCCACTTCTGGAAACACTGCACCCGGAAGGAAAAAGAACAGAAAGGAAAAGGAAGCCTAGGATAATGAAGTCTGGAATTCACCCTACATACATACTTAAAAGATTGCTTTTATAATACCACAGCAAAACTAAACCTTTTGTCATCCAATTCATAGCAACCCTAAGAATGTAAATATTTATGTTAGCAGACAGTCTCATCTTTGTACTGTAGTTTGTTTTTGTTGTTGTTGTTGATTGGTTAGTTTTAAAAAACACTTTATTAAGAAATAACCTAGACATCATGCATTTCAATAGCTCAGTCAAATCAAGAAATATTATACAATCACCACCATAATCAATTTCAAAACATTTTCTTACTTCGTGTACTCCTTGTTATCAGCTTCTCCTCAACACACACCTGCCCTGTCACAAACACACAGAAACACACACCAGGAACATGTAATCTAGTTCTTGTCTCTATAGATTTATCCATCCTGGATTTCATGTACTGAAAAATGCATAACATAGAGTCAGGAAGGCTACCAAAAGTAACAAAATACACCTTAGATAAACCCCAGTTGGAAAGAATACATAAAATATTAAAAACCATTGAAAACACAAAATGTGTCAAAAAGGACATCAAATGGTGATATTTGGATCCTTCAAGTCACATTTTTCTTACTAAGCTACTATAATCACCTCTACAGGTTGTCAGATAACCAGGCTAGTCCCATCCCTCAATTATAGTCAGATGGAAATCACCAGAGACTTATTCTCTGTGTAGATCCTGCAACTATATTTGGACTTTCATTGTCATCCATCACCTTCTGTAAACCAGAATTTAACAATTTAAACTCTGATGCCATTTCTTCTTTTGGATTTGAATTAAATTATTTACAATTCTTGGGTCATGCGGGCTGGTGTTCTTCCATGTGAGATCTCACTTCGCGTCAGTGTTTTCTTTTCTTTTCTTTTCTTTTAGCCAGAAGTCATATTGACTATTTGTTTATTTTGTTTGTTTGTTTTGGGAGGGCATCACTGCCCTCTGGTGGGAGTGGGAGGCTCAGCCTTGCTCCTGGAGTGCTGCTGCTGGATTTGAACCACCAAGCCAGTGGGCTGCAGTCCCACATTTAACCCCTATGCCACTGGGGCTCAGCCCTCTTCAGTGTTTTCTTAATGAAGACAAGTGTGGAGCAGTCATGTCATTAAAATCACCGTATTTGCATTCACGTACTTCCTCAATGCAAGAACATTTCATTCTATTAAATTGACATTCCATGATGCTCACCTTCCCGACACAATCTCTGAAGACAAATATGTGCATAAGCAAAAGTGGTCAAGAAAGCTGTTGGTGCCCGGCTGTAAAAATATATAGCATCTGGAGCTTTAAAAACTTGAAGGTAAACAAGCGGCCATCTAGCTCAGAAGCAATAAAGCCCACATGAGAGAAGCACACCAGCCTGTGTGACCATGAAGCGTCAAAGGAATCAGGTGTCAGGCATCAAAGAACTAAAAATTATATCATTATAAATGAGGGGGACCCAAACCCCTTACAGAAGGATGAGATGAGCAACAATGAAATGTGCAACTTTCCTCTAGTTCTTAAAAGATTCCTCTTCCCCACCCCCAGCCCCACTATCATGATCCCAATTCTACCTTACAAATCTGGCTAGACCAGATGATGTACACTGGTATAGATAGGAACCAGAAACATGGGGAATCCAGGAAAGATGCTCCCTTCAGGACCAGTGGTGAGAGTGGCCATACCAGGAGAGTGGAGGGAAGGTGGAGTAGAAAGGAGGAACTGAAGGTGGAGAGAAGGTGGAGTAGAAAGAGGGAACTGATTACAAAGATCTACATATAATCTCCTCCCTGAAGTCAGGACAACAGGGAAGTGGGTGAAGGGAGACATAGAACAATGCATGATATGACACAATGATAATAATTTATAAATTATCAAGGGTTAATTTTGAGGGAGGGGGATTGGGAGGGAGGGGGAAATGAGGAGCTAATACCAAGGGCTTAAATAAAAAGTAAATGGTTTGAGAATAATGATGGGAACAAATGCACAAGTATGCTTTGCATACAATGAATGTACATTTGAATTGAGGTAAGAGTTGAATATGCCCGCAATAAAATGATTTTTTAAAAAAAAGAAAGGAAGTTGGTTCTTTGAAAGAGTTAATAAAATTGATAAACCTCCAGCAAATGTAAGAGAGGAAAAGAGAACAAGTTATAGGAATAAAAATTTTTTTAAAAATTTCCCGTATTTATCAGACCATAAGATGCACTTTTTCCCCAAAAAAGTGGGGAGCGGGGGAGGAATGAGGGTGCGTTTTAAGATCCAAAGCTGTGGTTCCTCAGAACATTTGTTCATGATCCCGTGCGCCCACTCACAGTCCGCTGCTGTCTGCATGCTGGAGATAGCTGTGTGTTGGAGCAAGTCCTGTCTCCTGGAGTCTCCATGTCAGTCATGATCGGCACAGTACACTCCTCCACTCATTTGTTAATGAAGATGGTGATGGTTTTTAATACCACTGTTGGGTTTATGCTGTTAAATATTGCTATATTTTTGCTTTATTTTAATAAATACTGTAGTATACTAGTACTATTTGTTTCAGAAATTTTTTTCTTGTTCTTCTGCTCTAAAAGCTGGGTGCATCTTATGGTCTGAAAAACACAGTAGTTGTTCTTAGATTAGATTGGAGCTAAAATTGAGTGTGAGCCCAAATCCATTTCTATATCTATGTTATATATATATGTGTGTGTGTGTGTGTTTTATATATATATATATATATATATATATGGTTCATGTTGGGAATATCGTTGTTGCTTTCTGTTAAAGAACATTATCTAGTAACTCCCTGGAGCATAAGATCCTTTTGCATTGGGCTGGCCCATGGTAATTTATTTGGAACACAATTGAAAGATAGAGATTAGAGAAGTGTAGACTGGCTATACATTACTTACTTGTACAGATTAGATCCATATGTGACTGGACATTACTTACACAAACAACGGAACTTGTGGTCAGGCAAAACTTACAATGACATTCAATGACAATGCCAGACCCCATTCGACCAAGCAGTTTGAACCACTGTCTTTGCAGTTTCCGGTCCAACATTCAGATCACACAGCCACTAGGGCTCCTCTCTATACATTTGCATATCATTGAAGTCACTGGTCTTTGCTTAATATTTTCTCTGCAATCAGGGAGGGGGTGCAGAAGTGGGCCGGACTACATAAGCAACAGTACTAAATTATAGTAAACTGACCTATGACAAGTCTGATGGGAAAATAAATGTATTTCAATCTTGCCCTGACTTCTAAGGAAGACGCAGCTGGATGATGGGGGAGTCTTTTACTTGGTCATTGGAGCGGTGGTGACATGAGCAAGACAAACTTCATTTAGTTTCACTGTGACCTTTTAAATATCTTTGTTTTAAACTTTATTTTGAAGATGAGCAGGTGCAGTGAAAAAGAAGTACAAGGTTAGGAATGCGGAGTCATGTTATTTGTACAAGTAAACAAACTTCAGATGCTCACTGGTAGAACTTATCAAAACTGCCAGATAGGGCCCCTGACGTAGTGTGTGACTAAGCAAAGTTGTTTACTTTAATGAATTAAAAACTCCCCCGGAGGCACCAGAGCTTCACAGCTTCTTTGATGCAGAGAGGACACCACGCCACTCTGAGCTCTCCACCAGTAAGGTAAGCCCTTGAGAATGTATTATTGCCTGATGTGTGACTGTGGGCGTCAAATTTTCAGTTAGAATAGATACTGATTATAAAATGTGTCATCCTCTTGATGAATAAGTGTGTGAAATCAGCATCATGACATATCTCAGGACTGAACTCTGTTGACTTGGGTATTCAAAACAGATGGGTGTCAGAAGGGGTCTGGAAGTTCTGAAACTGCTGAAACAATCTCATTTTCTGCTTCTTCTGAGAGTAAAAGAAACAACAAGCTTGAAAAAAGAGACACTTGAGAGTAGGCTGGAGGTCCATAAGGAGGCAGAATCTGAGAGGAAGGCTAAAATAAAGACAGAGAAAGCAGATTCCAGGGAGGATTACAATAAAAAGAAAGGAGGCCTACTGGAGGCTTGGAAAGAAATGGAAAAATCAAATGAGAAATGTCATGTGCTATGCAGTGTAATCCTCTTTCTCACTCTGCCCACAAAGTCTCCACTAAAAAGCAAACATAACCTCTTCTCTAGAGAGCAGGTGTCCTTTCAGACAAGGCAAAGAGTCGTTCATTCTGCTTCGAGGTTGCTTGGAAATGAGGATAGCCCAAGAAGCAGAGACAACCAATACCTGGATAAATGTATAACATACTACAGAGGCTTTGAGAACAGGAGTCTGGGAAGTTGGAAAGAGTATGGCATCGAGAAGAGTGAGCAACTTAACATTAGCTTTTATACGAGGATAAATGAAAAGAAACCCCAATTAGATCCACTATATATTTAGGGCACATTTACCTACAGTACTATGCATTCAAACATGCATAAACATGCATCCCAGGATCAAGAATCTTATATTGCATATCCATCATATTTTCATTGTATTTCCACAGAAGAGCATAGCTACTAAATAAAGGGCTGCTACAAAGCTCTCCAGTGTGACCAAATTATATGTTCTAAAACAGGTTGGTCCTTCCATGGAGCTTCTTTGAGAGCCAGTGATCTGTGACCCAAAACTGATCTCAACTTCGTTCTGCTACAGAGATACTCAGAATAACTGCGAAGGACTTGCTATCATATAGGTACATCCTACACAAGCTATTTTATTTCATTGTGAGTCATGTAGCAGCCATTTTCTATCCCTTCCAAATTGGAGGAAATAACATGCCAATTCCAATTAGGCCAGCAATGAAGCTATTGAATTCAACCAGAATAGTGAATAAGACAGAAGATACATTTTCAGGGAGCTCTCAATCAAAATGGAAACGAGCAGTTAAACTGATGACAAGGGGAGGAAAATCACTCCAAAGGCAGCGCTAGGGTTATGATAGCTCCAATGCAGTGCCATAATGACAGACTTCTAACCGATGGTTAATTTAACCAGTCACATGAGTCAACCTGCCGGTCATGTCAAAGTGAGTTGACCTGAATGATGCATTCTAAAAGTAGCTTCAGCAGAAGTGAGAGCAAATGGGGAAAGAGTGGAGGGGAAGGCAGGGGAGCGGAGACTATGGGGGAAAGGTGAGCCCTGATTGTGAATGTAAATACTATTCTATTCGCATGGTGTTGTGAATTGAATTGCATCTCCCCCCAAATATGTCGTACATTCTATGACTTTAAATGGTTCTGACCACATTGGGCAATGTGTTCTCTCTGTCATGATAATGAGGCAGTATTAGTGTAGGTTCCTGAAATCAATGTTTTAGGTTTGAGGGTTTTGTTTTTTTTTTTTTTTTTGAAATGTTTATTGTAAACTGGGTGAAGTTTTCCAGAGCACATACATCATCAGTTTTACATTCAACAGTCCACACACATTTTATTTCCTCTCATCCATGGCTCCCTGTGGTCTCTGTCCAATCTTCCTTCTTTCTAAACCTCTTAACGTTCGTCTTGGGGAACCACTGCTCTCTCTCTCTCTCTCTCTCTCTCTCTCTCTCTCTCTCTCTCTCTCTCCCTCTCTCTCATCTTATCTTAAATGGTTGATGATTACAAGGTGTGCACAGCACACTAGTGTTATTGTTCTCCTTACAGACCTGCTTATTGTTTGTGCTGAAAAGAGAGCCAAGGAGGTGACTTTAGTTCCAGATGTGAAGGATGACTAAGGGTCACAGTTTGGGAGTGGTGGCGGGTCCACCAGCCTCTATCCAGCAAGCCATTCTGATCTCTTTTGTGTTAAGTCATCTTCTTTTGAGATGAGCAGACTAAGGAAGCATGAATTGAATTTGGGGAGATAGATGTGAGCCCCACATAAAGATCACCAAGGAATCAAGAAACAGAAGCAAGGAAACATTGACCTTCCCTGAGAGCCAGCAGAGAGAGGAAGCTTTCCGCTAGAGCTAATGCCCTGAATTTAGGCTCCTGGCCTCCTCAATGGTGATGAAATGAGTTTCTGTTGGTTAAAGCCACCCCCTGGTGGTACTTCTGTTACAGAAACACTGTACAACTAAGACACAGGCCTGTTCACCGACTCTACTTCAGCAGAGTGAATTCTCCAATCGATTCCCACTTCAGAGTTCTTCATAAAATGAATGCTTTGAACTTACTCCCAAAGGACCCTGGAGAGATAGCCAGGTGAGCATTAGACTGCGGGCAGCTCAAACTCACCAGCCACTGCAGGAGAAGGATGAAGCTCTCTGCTTCCCATAGAAATGCACAGCCTCGGGGACCCTATACAGAATTACTATGAGTCAGAATTGATTGATAACAGTGGGATTGGCTTTGTAAAACATCGATATGCAGACCTGAAAAAAATGGTTCCGAACATCAGAATCAACAATAGGCTCCTACATATCTGGTGTGATATCGAAAGGTCCATTGACCCACCATTGTTGCCCATCCAAATTGACACAGGGCCTGATATTCTTACTGCTGTTTATTATCACTCTATGAAATTAAACATTCTCTGGGGAAATAAAAATATTACTTATGTCTGGTGTTTCTGAGGCTATGATTCTTCATCACATTGACCTGCTAACTATAACATGAGCATTGTGAAACCACCAGTCACTCCTTAGAAGAAAGATGAAACTGTTTGCTCCCACAAACGTCCAATCTAGGAAGTCCCAAAGAGCCGGGTCCACTCTGTCTGCCAGAATGGTTGCTGTGTGAAGTTGTGTTGTCCTGTTGTTATGTTATGTTATGTTTTATGTTATGTTTGAATTGCTCATGATCATGGGCTTCTTTCTGGTTGCCTTGTGTTTTCTTTGGGAGAAGTTTCTGTTCACACTTTCCCCATTTTATCATTGGGTTGTTACTCTCTTTGTTGATAGAGTTGTTGGAATTTTCTAAGAATTCTAAAGATTAGATTCTTATTGCAAATGTCATTTCTGGAGTTTTTTTCCCCCCAGTCTGTGCTTTCTCTTGTCCTTTTGATAAAATCTTTTGAGGAAGTGCTCAATTTTAAAATATTTAAAAGTTTTAATGTTATGTAATTCGTATACCATAAAACTTTTAAAATGTATTTTAAAAAGTTGCCTGACCATCGCCACAATCAATATGAGAGCATTTTCTTTATATTTGTACTCATTATTCTTAGCTCCCATTTCCCTGCCTCCCTTACCATAACCCTAAGAAACTAGTACTTCAGTTATTGCCTCTGTAAATTTACCTATACTGGATTTCATACAAAGAAAATCAAACAAAAATCTGGGTCAACACTAGCAAAATAAAACACAGGAAAATCTCAATCCAAAAGAAAGTAGAAAATAATAAAAACTGAAAAAATTTTTAAATTAGTTCAAAGGAGAAAAATTATAAGATGTTAAATCTTCTGTCTGCATTAATCATTTTCCAATGTACTTTTTGTTTAAGTAGTTAATTTTTATGAGGTCTCATTTACCTAATTTGTCTTCTGCTATTCATTCATATGTTGTGTTGCTTTTCCCCATCTTTTGTAAAAAGATGGGGTCCTAAAATTTTCTTCATGTTTTTTTTCTAAACACTGACAGTTTGGAGTAAAATATAAAAATTTAGAATAGAATGTCATACACCGATTTTCAGGAAACGTCCTAAATTGATGACGTCAAACCCTAAAATCTTAACTAAATAAATCTGTCATTTATTCCAAAAAATGGATTGATTTGTATCCTTTAAAAGTGCACCTTTAGACATGTATTCTCCACTTCTGCTAACTTTATGTTAAAATTTATTAATGCCTTAACTAGTAGGGAAATATAATCTCATATTTTGTCTTCAAAAATGTAACATTTAGAAAGTATCTAGTTCTTTGCTTCTGGGCATCTCATGGCTTATATTTTAAAAGCTAGTGTCTACCTGAAATGACCAGTATCTTGTTGGTAAAAGCACTACACAGTGATTAGATCCCATTTGCATCTACACAGTCATTCATTATTAACAACTTTATGATTTTACACGCTTGATCAGAATCTTTCTGGAGCCAGGGAATTTATGTAATTACCTGCTAAATTTTCTTCAGGCAATTCTTAATAAGTAGGGCTATATGGTATAATGGAAAAGATTCTCAATGAAGAATCTGAAGAAGCAGTGGGTTAGATGAGGTAATATGCAATCCAGATCCTCTCTCCCAGGTGAGGATACTCTCCAGGCCTCCTACCCTGGACCACTCTGTGGACAGTGATCGCTGTCTCATTCACAAGCCATGAAGGTTAACCCTGGCTAAGAGTTTCCAGATCGAGGGTTGGCTGTGATGCGCTGCATCACAGTTCAACTTTCTCCAGTCCCATCTCTTTACTTCTGAGAACAAACTCAAATAGGTCCTCCGCAACAAAATCTCCACAGCAGAGTCTGTTTCCAAGGAAACCTGACCTTAGTCAACTCCCATCTCAACTGGCCATTTGACCACAGTCAAACCACTCGAACTGAAGAAGCACTGTTGGGTGTGAGGCCATCAAAATTCTCAGGTCTCACAGTAAACAATATCTTGAAGGAGAGACTTACTCTCGAACTCCACCTACTATGGCCAAACTGATGCATTTGATAATTTCTCTCTTTGCCAAGAAGAGGAAATGTAGCACTGCCAGGTACCTCTCTGACTTACATCCATTCTAAACCAGCCTATAGCCTTTCACTGCACATAATTTGTTCAGGGTTGGGGTAGTGTACGGTGATCATCTCCTCTTGGTTTGCACTTTTCGTGCTGAACGTGCCATTCCAGGAGATCGTGCTCAACCCAAGGTAAGCCTTGATGACTGATCACTTTAGGTTGGCTTCATATGCCTCTGGGTCCTTGGTCCTTGGACTTGCAAGGACCATAAACATAGTGGCTCTGACTGTCTGACAATGCATGCAATCGCATTTAAGTCCCAACTCACAAGATAGTACATGTTTATGACCTCCTATGTTTTTCTTTTGTGAGACTTAGCACAATTGTAATTAATAACTAAGCAATTATTTATTTAATTCTTATCTCTTTCACCAGACTGTAAGTGCCAGATTAATCTATTTGCTTATCCATGGCTATAACCTTAGTGCAGATAGCCTGGTACACAAACAATATCCAACAAGTATTTGCTGAAGACATGAGTGAATGGAAGGGAAAAGAAGCATTCCGTGTCAGATACACTCAGAGAATGAACCATGTGAGTATCACGTGTAGATTAGAATGTAAGAAGGTGAAGAAAGCATAGCAGCAGCCTGCATGTACTCAACTGCACATGTTTCCATTTTATTGTGTCATTTCATTGCATTGCTAAATTAGGATTATGTTATTAGTAAATACTGAGACCCAGATTTGGCACATACTCATAAAATTATATCATCCCAATTGCATTATCAAATATTAAGCCCTCTATACACAACCTTTGTTTTTCTTGAGTGAATGAGCTCACATGTTTAAAGTCATACCTTTTGATAGTTTCCCTGATGAGGATTTTCCATGTTTTCACAGTGATTTGTCTAGAAGAAACCCTCATCTAACCCTTCCATTTCTCTAACTATCCACCATCATCTTCATACAGACTGTTATTTTCACTGTTACTAATGGAAAATCTAATCTCTTCTTTATGATGATCTTATAGGACTGAAAGTCACTTTTTGCATATCATCATAACCATTATAAAATTAGTATAACTCTTTATCTATATATATACATATATATAGTTTTTGATCTTTTTATTGACTATGCTAAACTTAACCTAGGTAGAAAAATACATACTTTAAAATATATAGGCATCTCTGCTAACTGTATCTTCTGTGATGTTGCTTATCAGTAAATGTTAACCATTTGCCATAACAACTTGTAGAAACAAAATTCAGATGGATAATACCCTTTTTCATATTCTGGTATAAATATAACTCATTTGAAATGTAAGGATGCATTTTCCCAAAATGAGATACCAGAATTGATTTCTGCCTTTTTCTCTTGCTCTTACAAGCGACTTTTATCCACAGACCATCTAGAGCCCTGTAGAAGTTGTACAGCTTCATTTATCAAGCTGAAAGATTATCTTATAGATCATCAATCTCCTCTTTCATACCAATATAAAATATTTATGAAAATTTTATTGATGAGCTCATTGCTGTAGCTTATAATACAAACCGTATGAACAAAGTGACATAATAAATAAGCTCTTTCAGGGTGATAAATATGATATATAGTTGGTAGTCAAAAGAGATGCCTAACTTGTGGACCATTTTAATGAACAATTATAAATTTTTAAGTTCCCCATTTCCTTTTTCAGAGATTCTTGGCTGAGATGATGAGGGTTTGAGGCTCCTCAGTTTTCCATTTAAGGAAAAAAGCTTTTAAAAGAGTTCTAAGACAGTCACATGTGTGTATTCAATCTTACACCATATTCCCATTTTATTTTGTCATACACTGGGTAGTTGATTTATGGTTAAACTATTATTGATAAATGCCAATACCCAGATTTGACACATATTCATAATTTTAGATCAAATCAATTACACTGTGACTAGAAAATAGTACGGCCTTCATTTAAAAAAAACTTTTTCTGGACAAATATGCTGCATCATTTTGTTGAGAGCTTCTGATAATGTCCCTGGCAAAGGACTTCCATATTCTTTAAATAACAGCAATTTATCTGCAAACCTCTTAAGATTTTGATATTCCTGTGGTTAAAAAAATAATTTCACCACATTACTAAGACATTATTTATAGGGCTTTCCCCACCATACTAGCATTTCTATTAATAGCACAAAAACTAGCAGTGAATAAGAAGTTTATCTTTAACCAGAGAATGATGCAGAATTATATTAGTGATCATTATAGTCTTTACCACCATGCACTTACACGGGAAGAAAAAAACCGTTCCACTTCAGAATGCCCTGGATGAACCATTACAAATGATTAATATTGTTGTCTGAATCAGTGCGTATGCGATCTTTTAATATCCTGTATGGTGAGATGTGCACTCAGCGAAGGGCGTGTGAGCTGCATGTTAAGGTACAATAACTCATTGACTCTAGGAAGAGCATTTGTGGAGCTGAGTTATGAACTCCAGTATTGTTTTTGTGTGTGTCACACCATTTAATTTGAAAGAACAGTTGATGGGCTTATTCAGACTTAGATATTTGGCAAGCATTTTATTGAAAATAAAAGTAGGTGAGTCTTTAATCTCAAGGGAAATAACTGACAATCGTGTTGCCAGTGATACAATGCAAGTTTTCAAGTGATGATTAGGATTTGGGAACTCATGTCTCTAGCACTGTGGGCTCAACAGCTCTTTCTAATACTTAGAGATCTTTCTGCTGAAACTGGTAGTAATATAACATATGGAGTTTTTTGAACTGCACACAGGGTCACTATGAGTCAGAATCAAGGCGACGGCAGAGGGTGGAGATAATGAAATGTGTCAAAATTTGGTAGAATGTATAACTCTGTGAAAAAAGTCTTTTCCAAATGGCCAATGCATGATTTTTATGAAACATGATGAACAATCAATTCAAATTACAAGGCAGAGCAGTGGAGTATAATGTAACAAAGTTCAAAAAGATCGTGCTCAAATTTCATGTTGCAACTAACCTTTAGGAAATCACCATTTGCCAAGTTTGGAGCTAATTTAATTCACAATTGGTGCAGTGAGTTCAGGGTTAGGCTGCTGACTTAAAGGCCAGTGATTTGAACCCTAGAATGATGTAGCCACCTGCTTTTGTAAATATTTGAAGTCTTGAAAAGTCCATGGAACATTTATATTCTGTTCTACAGGATCACCCTGCAGAATGTCCTTCTGAGATGATGAAAAACTTTTGGAAATAGTGGTATTAGTTGTGCAGCATTAGGGATGTAATGAATTCCATAAAGCTGAACATTTGAAAATAGTTAGAGTTGTAAATTTTTGATAGATAAATCTATAGAGATAGCGACTAGACTGTGGTGGTCATGTATTCGATATGTCAATTTTATGATTGAGATGTAAGGGTAGAGTCTAGCCTGTTAATCTGGAGATTGCCATTGAGTAGCCACTGAGGCCTCCATGTGGGCATGGCTTTCTCCTGAGACTTCCGGGAAATCTCACAATATTTCCCTCATGGAAATAAGAAGCTAACTCCCCAGTTGTTAGGAGTTAGTCTGAGAGGCAATGAACTATGGACAAGAAAAAATGGCAGCGTCTGAGGAGCTGAAGGAGCCAGAAGAGAAGCCACATGGCCTTACCCTGATGGAACCAGACCTCTGAAGCTAAAGAAGCCGTGTGGAGACCCCTGCCAGCGCTGAGTTGCTTCTACTACCACTGGATGCTGTTGATGGACCCTGAGCCCTGGAAGTGAGGAGCCATGGGGAGACTCCTGCCGGCGCCAGGACTCTGCACCCACTGGCCTGTGACTTCATGAGTTGGAAGGAGACTTTATAGACTGATATTGGGCATATGGGCTAATATCTGACTTTTGACTTTGAGTTGGACTGGGTTGGGGTGCTTTCTCAATGTCCCATTCCTCATGTATATAAACCCTTTCCTTATATCCATATATGTGTTTATGAATTTGTTTCTCTAGTCTACCCAGACTAACACAGGACTGAAGGGTATAGTAGGAGAGGTTATGGGGAAATTGGAGCTAATAATAATGAGTACAAAAAAGAATAAAATTAGATGTGTTGGTAGTATAGTGGTGAGCATAGCTACCTTCCAAAAAAGAATAAAATGTTTTAAAACGGATTGTGGTAATGATTGTATGACTTTTAGAAATGTGATTGAACTATTGAATTGTACGATGTGTGAATTATATGCCAATAAGACTTTTTTAGGTACAAGGTTTTGTTATTTTTATTTATCACTATAATCAACTACTATATCTTTCCTTGTAGTCAGAGAATTGCCCCTGTGTGTTTATGCGACTAACGCTTTCCCACAAAGCCAAATTCACTGCCATAGAATCAATTTCAACTCATAGCAACCTATGGGACAGGGTAAAGTTGTCCTTGTGGGTTTCCAAGACTATAACTCCTTATGCAAGTAAGTAGCTCCATCTTTCTGCTACAGGAAAACTGGGGGTTTCAAATGATGACACTGTGGTTAACAGCCTAACACCTAACCCACTGTGCCACAGGGGCTTCACAAGGCATTGCATTGTGAAGATCTTTTTAAAGCAAAGATACCACTTTGCATACTGACGTGAGCCTAATCTAAGGCATGGTATTTACAATCACATCCTATGATATGGAAGTTGGGGATTGAATAAAGAAGACATAAGATGAATGGATGTATTTAAACTGCATGAACTGTCAAAAGAACCAACACATCTGTCTCAGAAAAAAATACCAGAATGTTCTTAGAAGCAATGATATCAAGACTTTGTCTCAGGTACTTTAGACATACTATTAGGGAGAACCAGTCCCTGGAAAGGGACATAATGTTTGGTAAAGTAGAGGAACAGTGAAAAAGAGGAAGACCCTCATCAGGATGGGTTGGCACAGTATCTACCATAATGGGCTCAAACATAGAAACAATTGTGAAGTTGGCCCAGGACCAGGTGTCTCGTTCCCTTATTGATGTGGTTGCTATGGGTTAGAACTGGCTCAAACACTAACTGTGGCACCTAACAGTAACAACATAGTCCAGGAAGTCAAAAGTCTGGAAACAAATTGATGGCAAGGCTGACCTTCCTCAAGAGTCAAAATATGACCTTGAACCTATACCACCTGAATTTTGAGACCATCTCAAAAACAGATTTGATGCATTGAATGACTAATGGCAAAAGATCTGATGAGCTGTGGGAAGACATCAAGAGCATCATTCATGAAAAAAGCAAAAGATGATAAAAAGAAAAATAGAAATATTAACATGAACATCAGAAAAGACTCTGAAGCTTGCTCTTCATTGTAAAGTAGGTAAAGCAAATGGGAAAAATGAAGTCAAAGGGCTGAATAGAAAACGTCAAAGGGTAGCTTGAGAAGACAAAGCCAAATATTATAATGGAAGATGCCAAGATCTAAAATTAGAAAACCCAAAGGGAAGAACACACTCGGCATACCCGACACTGAAAAAACTCAGGAAAAAATTCAAGCCTTGAGTTACAACATTGAAAGATTCTATAGGCAAAATATTAAAGGATAAAGGCAGCCTTAAAAAAGATGAAAAGAATACATAGGAGAATTCATTCCTTGCCCCTGCCAGTTTAGGGTGGCTGTTGGCATTACTTCACCATATTACTTCTCTTTGCCTCTTCTGTGTGGTCTTGTTTTTATTTTCTTCAGCTTTATTCTGAACTTACACAGGAGCAATTGATGGTCTGTTCCATAGTCAGCTGCTGACCTGGTTTTAACAATTGATATTGAGTGTCTCCATCATCTCTTCCCACAGATGTATTCAATTTGATTTCTGTGTATCCCATCTGGTAAAGTCCATGTCTATAGTCATCTTTTGCTTTTTAAAAAAGATATTTTCTATGAACAAGCCTTTGGTCCTGCAAAATTATTTCACGTGATTTTCAATTTCATTAATAGCCCTAAGTTCGTATTTTTCAACTACTATTCACTCCATTGTTTCCAAATTTTCCATTCCAATTGTCAATAATTATCAATGCATCTTGATTGCATGTTTGATCAATTTCAGACTGAACTCATTTGTGGAATTCTTCAGTGATTTTCATCATTAGCATTTGTGGTTGGAACATAAATTTGAATGATAACTGCATTGAGTATATTTCCTTGAAGATATATAGACATAACCCTATCACAGACAGCATTGTACTTCAAGATTGATTTTGCAATATCTTTTTTGACAACAATTGCCATACCTTTCCTCTTGATTGTGTTATTCCCAGCAGAGTAAATCATAAGATTTTTAAAATTCAAATGGCCAAATATCACTCCATTTCAGCTCACTAATGCTTAGGATATCAATATTTATGAGTTCCACTTTATTTTTTTTTTACTTCCAATTCTCCTAGAGTCACACCTTGCATTCAAAGTTGAGCAGATTTTTGAAGCTATTTCTACCTACATCGAGTCATGCTCCATTAGCAAATAAAAATCTTGAAAACTCCACTCCTGCAGGTTTTACCTGACTTGTGTCACCATGGTTTATTCCAACCCAAGAAATCAGTTTCTGCCATATTTTGAGTTCCCTTCAACCCTAGAGACCCATTCTTTGTACTATCTCACACAGTGTTCTGCTTTCATAAATTAGTCTTCATTATTCGACAGTGTTTCAAAGCTATGCAAAAGGTTTTCAGCAAATTCTTCTTCTTTCCTTTTCACCTCTCTAAAATAAATGAAAAAATTAAAAAAACTTCACTGCCAAGAAGTTGATACAAACTCACAATAACCATTGGTATCAGAATAGGTAAAAAAAATTGGAGAATGGAGATATGCTTGACCTCTGTCTCATGGCAATAGGGAAGTAGTTGTCTGGTATGTCCTCCAAGCCATTTTCTCATTTACCAATAGTGACTCAAAAAGTGTTCCAGTAAAAAGAATTTGTTTGAAAATTTGTGATGATTTTGAGGGTGAATAATACATATAAGGACAATGAGATGAATTCGTTATTATGTTGCATTGATGTCAGTTTTAGCCAAGGTAGACTAGAGAAACAAATCGAGGGAGATTCATGTGTGTAAAAGAAAGCTTTATAAACAATAACAATTGAATATTGAGAAAACATCCCAGCCCAGTCCAGTTCAAGTCCGTAAATCTGATATTAGCCCATATGTCTGATATCGGTCTGAAGGTTCCTCTTCAGACTCATGCAGCATGAGTGCATGATGCTGAGTGCAGGAAGATCACAGACCAGTGGGTGGAAAGTCTTATAGATCCAGTGGCAGTGGAAGCCATCTTAATGCTGGCATGAGTCTGCATGAGTCACCTCCAGCTCCAAGGCTCTGGCTCCAACAATGTGTCTCCATGTGGATTGTTGTCAGTAGTGTCTCACAGGGAGTGAGTGTGTATCCCACCTCCAGTGAGCTATTGATCTCCTTCATGCCTCCAACTCCACCCCTTCACGATTAAGTCGCAAATTGACGGCAGAATATGTTAACTACCACAATGCCCTTATAAAGGGATAGGGAGAAACTGAAAGCAGCTAACAAACATTCAAAAATAATAGAACCAAACATGGTGACTGAGTAACACCCACCAGAGGAACTCAGCGGAGATAAATTCAGGAGAGTTACGCAGAGAGAAATTCAACACTGCTGGATCACAGGGGCATCATAAAGAAAAGTAGGCACAAATCCACAAGGTTTAGAGGGGATGGACCTTTTGGCTTACCACAGTGAAGCCTACCCCTGCCACGGTCTCTGCTGGAGCCACAGCAAGGACAATTGGAGCCAGCACAGGGGCTTTATCTCATCAGAGTCATACTTGCCACCAGCACTGGGCAGGGATTAAACCTTTGCAGCTCCACACTCAGGGATCAGGGTTCAACTATACAGTTACTTTGGGTTCCCTCACATCTATCTCCCCAGAGTTTCAGCAGGCTTAGTTTCTTGGAGTTTTTTCCTCTTTTCCAGTTTGGTTCACACGCCTTTGTGGACATCTGGACCACTCCCTTTAGCCTAGGGCAATTATGTTTGCTACAGCCAGCTGGGAGAGCCCCACCTGTGCAGTGTAGCCTGAGGCTGGAGAAGCTCACCCACCCTCCACCTGGAGATATTCGGCCCAATTTCTCACAGGAAAATTCCAGTCTGTGTGGATGGTAGAGCTCTTATATGCCTTCTGTGGTTCCACCTGACAGAGAGAATTTCCTGTCACATACCTTGGTGCCTCACACAGACCAGGGAGGTTCAGCCCGCACTGGCCTGAGTTCTGTGCTGCTGCAGGAACCACTGTCCAGCCTCCACAGTGAGCTGCCTGATGGAGGCAGTGTCGTTCTTGGTTCCCAGGGCTCTACACAGGAGAGGGTAGCCCACCAGTCTTCTGTGGCACTCCCCTTGCAGAGGGCACTTCCATACACACCCTGCGGTGCCCCAGGCCATGGGCTGCACCATTTCTGCTCCTGGTGAGATAGTGCAGTGCAGTGGCATCCTTGTGAGTCCCTGAGAGAACCATCCAACTTGCCCACCAAATATCGTAATACTGGTTCACTAGAAAAAGAGTGAAGCCACAAGAGGATAAAGTGGTAGTCCAATTCCATAGTGAAATTAGTCACAGGAAGTTCAAAGACACATTCCTACAAGTCTCCCAGAGAAAGCCAGTGCTCTTCGCCTCCCCGGAAAATGGCACCCGGTTCCTCTAAAACAATGCAACACAAACTGCAAGCAGCCTTAACAATCTCAATGAAAAATCAAGAGAAACAAAAGGGACAGGCAGAAGATGTCCTGGATCTAACAATATGCATAGAAGAAGCAGACACTGATATGTCGCAGAAAGAAATTTTCAAAATGATGGTTGGAGCCATACAGGTGATGAGGGAAATGATACAGAAAAAAGATGAGTTGATATGTGAGATAAAGTCCGTACACCAAAGGGAAATATAAAAACTTAGGGACAAGATAACAAAAACCAGCAGCAGACTCATGGAAACCCACACCAGTGACTTAGAGGAAAGCCAAGCAGGCTTCAACAAATGCAAACAAAAATGTGATAAGATCATCAGAGAAACTGAAGAAAATGTAAGAGAGCTATGGGAGTGACATAACTTTGCCTTAAAGAGTCCCAGATGGGAGTTCAATCCCCACCCACCCCTGAGGCAGGAAGGCTCAGTGCTCCCACAGCCTCGTGTTTCCCCAAGGCCTGGATGTGAGCTGGGAGTCAAAAGATGCTGCCTGCATCTTTTTAACCAGCTATTTTAAATAAGGCCTATTTAAACACACTGCTGAAAGAGGTCTCCTAGCAAAAGCCAGTGATCCTCTTGAAGTGTATCTCAGCACCAGGGTGACGTGGAGGAGGGGGCTGGCTCCCCGCCGTGGGCCTTGTGGGCAGTGCGAGTTTCCCGCCAAGGCCGATGAGCTCCTTAGACTGTACAGAGAAAACAACAGGCGACAAGGAGACCCCCGCCCTTGGGTCACCACCCCCGGCTCCCCTTGGAGCACCACCCCAGGCTCCCCGGCATTGCTCCACACCTGGCCTTGATGCTACCTGAGCCTGCTGGACACAGACCACGTGGGCCTCTGGCCACCCTGTGGCTACCACCTGACAGCGGGCGCATGTGTGCACCTCGCTGTGCTCCCCTCTCCTCTCCACCTCTCCAGGGCGAAGGGCAGGGTGTACACACGCACGGACCACAGAGGACACCAACGTCAGGGAAACCAACTCCAGCCTCTCTTGTTGTTCTTGTTTGTTTTTTTAAGCAACACGTTCAGTTTCGTACGGTATCTATAATGTTAATTTCTCGCTAACCCAGAAAGCGGGGTCATCATGGAAGCATCGGCCCCGGGTGGCTGAGGAGCTCCGGGGAGGACAGTGCTTGGGCGCAGCGGGGTTCGGTATTAAAACCAGCATCACCTGCGTCTCCCGACGGCAGGAGTCAGCTTATTCCTACAGTAGCTAGTACGTACGTTCAGTATTTTACTTCAGTCTTTAAAATCCTTAGTCTTTTATGGCAAGAAGCCGACACTCAGTTTACACTACAGACTTACCTAGCCCAGTGGTTCCCACCAAACCAGCACAGGTGAGCCGGCCAACAGTGTGGGCGGCCCTCCCTCCTTGCTCTCCAGTCCCCTTTTGCTTACTGGTGGCATTGCACACTGAAGGGTCAGGATTGTCAGGGGGACGTCTTGCCCCGCTGCTGCCCAACAGCCCAGCCCATGCATGGATCAGGTCAGAAGCGTCCCACTGGTCTCCAGCTCAGGGGAGAGGGACGCTGGTCGCCGTCCCCAGGGGGCGCTGAGCAAAGGTGAGTAGTTTGGGTCAACACTCCCAACTCTGCAGAACTAGCCATTCTGTGTGGGTCGAGGCCAAAGGTCAACGTCAGTACACTACTCAGAGATGGTGAGAGGGGAGCTGGGCCAAGCCAAAGGCCTCAATGTCCAGGCAGTTTCCTGTGCTCGGTGACCAGCCCTACAGTAGACAAGGGCGTGAGAGTTCTTGGGCAGACAAGCTGCCCAGGACACTTTTGCAAAGCCTGTGTGCTCAGGGGTCTCCAGCTCCTGTTGGATGGACGCGTTTTCTTTTTAGGAATGAAAAAAAATGCTCCTCATTTTTGAGCCATTCTTTTATGTCAAGTCTATAAAATTGCATGTAACTTTATAAATATTTTAAAAGATATAATTTTGTAAATATTTAATATTACACTATTTGATTTTGAATTGTAAATGTCAAGTATTCTGGTTTTGGGGATTTTTATGTTTTATTATACTTTGCTAAAAAGAAAAGAAATGTACATCTTTAGAATGTTTTTATCAGTAAATGTAATTTACTGAAATAAAATGTACTGATGCTATGAAGAGGAAAAACAACAGAATTATTGGTCTACCAGAGGAAGACACAACAAAGAAGTCATCTGCAACAATAGTCAGAGAATTCTTGGAGAAAAACTTCCCCAGCTTAATGAATGAAAACCAGGCAACCATTCAGGAGGCTAAAAGAACACCAGCTAGACTGAATCCCAAAAAGAAGTCACTAAGATATATAATAGTTAAACTATCCAACTTTGAAGAAAAGGAGAAAGCCATGAGAGTAGTTAGGGAAAAACAAGCAATCACATATAAAGGTTCCCAAATAAGAATATGCTCAGACCTATCAGCAGACACGAAAAAGAAGAGGAGAGAGTTGGGTAAGATATTCCAAAAAATTGAAGTAAAATAACACAAGCCCAGGAATACTCTACCCAGACAAATTATCTCTCAAGATAGATGGAGAAGTAAGAGTTTTCCCAGACAAGGAAAAACTCAAAGAATATGTTAGAAGAAACTCTGGCCTATAAAAGATCCTTGCTGACCCAGTATGGGCAGAAGAGTAAAGATCCTTGCTGACGCAGTATGGGCAGAAGAGTAGCACTCATCAAGGATAAATAAGATATCGTCACATAGTACAAGCTCACCCAGAGGAGAACAAAAAGAAAACAGCCCCCAAAATAGGAATGGCTTAAGCATGGAAAAAGGTCAAGAATTATCAACCCTCACACACACATGCACAACAAATGAAGGACAAATTGACAAGCGGAATATACTGAAGGAAGAAAAGATGTATACATCGAAAGAATTCACCAAGAGAGTTATAAGAGAGCTCACGGACTGGGAACGCATCGTTAGCAATGACAAATCAGTTAGAGGCCTTATTACTAAAATCTACAATCCCCTGATAGCTTCCCAAAAGAACAAAACTAACTTCCCACTGAGGAGGTGGGCAAAGGACCTGAACAGAACTTTCACAGAGGCAGAAATCCGAATGACCAATAAGCATAAGAGAAAATGTTCCTGATCATTAGCCATAATAGAAATGCAAATCAAAATAACAATGAGACACCAGTTAACACCCTCAAGGATTGGCCAATTCAAAAAAAATCAGAAAGCAACAAGTGTTGGAGGGACTCTGGGGAGATAGGGACTCTCATCCACTGCTAGTGGACCTGTCAGTATGTACAGCCACTATGGAAATTGATTTGGCGATATCTAAAACAGATGGAAATTGAGCTACCATAAGACCCAGCAATCCTCCTACTGGGCATCTACCCAGAAGAGGCAAGAAACAAACCACAGCCAGACATCTGTGTTCCAATGTTCATTGCAGCACAGTTACCAATCGCAATGAGTTGGAAACAACCCAAATTTCCATCAACTGATGAATGGATTAAAAAGCTGTGATACATACATGCAATGGAGTACTACACATTGCTGAAAAGCAGTGATGAACACATGCAGCACATCACCTCATGGGAAGAACTGGAGGAAATTGTGCTAAGCAAAGTAAACCAAGCGCAAAAGAATATATACAACATGAATCCACCGAGGTAAGCTTAAAAAAAAATGTAAAAGGGGCATAGGGGAAAAGCTACTCTATACAGAAATTCTTGTGGGGAGGCCCAAGTAGTATGAGAGTGGCCAGACCAAATCCAGGGCTATATATGGTTGCCAATTGAGGTGGGGTGGAGATGATGGCGATGTTGAAAGAGAGAATGTAGTACTAACCCACCCAAGGGGAGCATATTGTTTATATCTCCACAGGAAAAGAGGGGCCAAACTTTAACCTGGTGTTCCAGGATGTGAATGCAGTGTGATAGCATGGAGCGGGGAACCAGTGGAGAGGTCTGGGAGCCCAACCCCAATCCCGACTATGGGGGCAGCTGCCTCTCCCCCCAGAGGAGTTTGCTTGGAGGACAGCACTGAAGCTGCAGTTTGGGGAGTGGGACATGCCTGACCAGAGCACATGAGAACCAATGAAGGGGGAGGAAGAGAGAATGGAGTGCATCCTGACCCACTGAGCCTTCGGGACAATATTCACAATCAAAACAGTCAATGCATAGAGAGGACTATAGGGCTGGCCCTGCTATGAAATAGTGTCCCTCGCAGACCCAAGGCCCCACATGGACAGCAATGGAGAAGTAGGATTGGTATTTTACCTTGTCTGGCCCCACCACACCATGACAAAGCACTAAGGGTGTGCAACAGAGCATGGAGTGTCTGAAGGACTGCCAAGGATATACTTTGGGGCCAGGGTGTGGCACCCCATCAGACTCAACTGGGAGACACTCCTAGAGGTCAATGAACAGACCTTGAACTATTTGCAGGTTTTTCTTTTATCATTATTTTAATTTTTTTACTTAGATATAATTTTTGGACATTGGGTTTTTTTGTTGTCATCGCTTTATTTTCTTTGGTTGCTTCATCTTAGGATGCCTTGTCTTTTTGTACATATTGTTATTTCTGCAGATCTATCTAGATAAGAGAGGCTGAATGAACAGTCTGGAGGAGAAAACAATAGGACTGATAATTCTGGTGGGGGACATGGGAGATAGGGAGGTGTGGGAAAGGAGGTGGTGTTGACCAACCCAGGGATAAGGGAAAAACAAGTGATTCAAAATCAGTGACAAGGTGGATGTGAGAAACCTGATAGGGACTGATCAAAAGTAAGGCAACAGAGAGAAATTACTGAGACCCAAATGAAGGCTGAGCATGATAGTGGGACATGAGGAAAGTAAATAAAAGTACAGGAAAGAACTGGGGGGTAAAGCCACTTATAGAGGTCTATATACAGACATGTACATAGGTGAATATGTTTATATATGATGAGGGGGAAACAGATCTACGGGCATAAACTTAGAGGTTAGTATTAAGACAGCAGATAGGCATTGGACATCCACTCAAGTACTTCCTCAATGCAAGGACCCATTGTTTTATTAAATTGGCATTCCATGATGTTCACCTTCCCTGAAGACAAATCACTAAAGACAAATTTGTACATAAGCAAAAATGGTGGAGAAAGCTGATAGTGCTCACCTCTCAAAAGATATAGCATCTAGGGGTCTTAAAGGCTTGGTGATAAACAAGCAGTCATCTAGCTGAGAAGCAACAAAGTCCACATGAAAGAAGCACACCAGCCTATATGACCTTGAGGTGTCAAAGGGATCAATTATCAGGCTTCAAAGAACTAAGAATTGTAACATTGTGTGCCCACCTTCCTGATATGATCGCTAATGATAAATATATGCATAAGCAAATGTGGGGAAGTAAGCTGATGGTGCCTGGTTATCAAAAGATATAGTGTCTGGGATCTTAAAGCCTTGAAAGTAAACAAGTGGCCATCTAGCTCAAAAGCAACAACGCACACATGGAAGAAGCACACCAGCCTGTGTGACCACAAGATGTAGAAGGAATCAGGTATCAGGCATCAAAGAACTAAAAATTATATCATTATAAATGAAGGGGAGTACAGATTGGGGACCCAAAGCCCATCAATAAGTGAAGTGACATCACTTACAATGAGGCCACTGGGAAAAGATGAGTCAGTCATGGTACAGTGTAGCAAAAATGAAATATGCAACTTCCCTCTAGTTCTTAAATACTTCCTCCCCCACCCACCACCATTATCATGATCCCAAATCTACCTTACAAATCCAGCTAGACCAGGGGATGTACACTGGACCCAGAAACATGGGGAATTCAGGACAGATGATCCCTTCTGGACAGTGGTGAGAGTGGTGATACTGGGAGGGTGAAGGGAAGGTAGAATAGAAAGGGGGAACTAATTGCAGGAATCAATATATAATCTCCTCTCTGGGATATGGACAACAGGGAAGTAGGTGAAGGAACACATCGGACAGTGTACAATATGGCAAAATAATGATACTTTATAAATTATTAAGGATTTATGAGGGAGGGGTAGTGAGGAGGGAGGGGAAATACAGGGAGCTGACACCAAATGCCTAAGTAGAATGATGATGGCAACAAATGTACAAATGTGGCCTGCATACAATAGATGTATGTATTGATCAAGATAAGAGTTGTATGAGCACTCAATAATAAAATGACTTACAAAACAGAACCCAAGGATCTTTTTGATAATTTACAAAGAGGCCTATATATCATACAGGGCGAGAATAATCAGATTGTGCTACAAATTTAAGGTGGCCAAGTTTCAAAGATCATTAAATAGCTGAAGCAAGTCTCTATTTTGTTAGAAAGCTGGGCTTGGTTAGAAAATATGGGATGGGAATGTTATTGTTAGGTGACTTTGACTCATAGTCACAGTACCCTTTGTCCAACAGAGTGAAAGAGTGCTGGATTCTACAGCATCCTCATCCTTCTTGTTATGTCTAAGCCTAGTGTTGCAGCCACTGGGTCAATCCATCTCAACAAAGTCCTTCCTCTTTTTCACTTACCCTCTATTCTTACAAGTTGTTTTCCAGAGACTATTTCCTCCTGACGACAGATCAGATGGACACAGATCCCCTCAAAGATTGTGGTTCTGTAGACTGCCCTAAATCCTTGGAACCTACAGAGAATGCCCATCTCTTTCTAATAAAAATTATCCCATAAGACCCTCCTGAGTTAGCACTTCCCTTCAGAAGAAAGACACTAGAGAGTCCTCTTCCCCCTAAAACAACCAGCCCTCCTTTCAGAAGCTGCTCCTGCCTGTCCATCTGGCTATAAGATTGATAACTTGGGTTAAATACAGCACAATCCACTGGGCACAGTAAGAATGAAGAAAGAAGAAATGATAAACAGCCAGGATAAGCTAGCATGTGCTAGAAGGAGTCATAAAGCTGGATGTTGAGTGTGTTTGGCCAATGTTTGCCTGGGCGTAAGTTTGTTAACTGTTGGATGTTCTCTCAGGACACAGGCTTTCACAGACTCATCTCCATTGGTGCTGCTTCCTGTCTACTCTGAATTTCATAACTCAGAAGTGATTGAGAGTAGGACACAATTTACACTGATATGGCCTCATTAATATAACGAAGAAAATCCTATTCCCAAATGGGGTTACATCCACCTTAGTGTTAGGGTTCTAACACATATTTTAGGACGACACAACTCAGACCATAACCAGGGTTCAAGACTTTGATACATATTTGGAGAAAGGGTGGACATGATTCAATCCACATAGTAATTTTAATACATGGAAGTGTTGCTATTATTTAGCCACTTTTAACCATCCTGATTTTCTGCCAGATCTCAAATGATCATCCCGAACAGTTGAAATGCCTTCCCTTCAAATGTTAGCTAGCAGTTGCTACTGACTAAACAAATCCATTTGGTGTGACTATTATTTGTTCATCAGAAGAATTCTGCACAATGATGTGTAAATACTGTTGGACTTAAGTTTCTTTCTTTGAAGGAACAAAAAGAATGGGGAATTTTGTAGCTCTGCTGGATGATGGAGGTGTTAAGCAATAAACACAGTATAAAAACATGGAAATTATCAGCTACTATGCCAAGTGGTTTCTCCAGATCTATAAATAGTGGTATCAGTGCTACTACAAAATACCTAAATATATCCTACTTATAAGGAGGCCACTGTGTAAAAGTACAGTTACCATTTGGTACAGTGAGAACTAATCGTGTTATTACTCAAAATGCAGGTGGTCAACAACTTACTAATACAGGTTCAGTGCAATAGATGATAAACATCACTTACCTTATGAGAGGGCATCAAAAGTTTCTGGGGGAAAAATCTTACTAATTTTTAATTTCATTTTTTCCATAAACTTATTGGCACCCTTTCATATTTCATTATCTTTCACCAGCTATCATAACGTTTTTTATTAAATTCTCTTTCTAGTTTAAACAAGCTTAAAACAGAAACATCAGTGAAGGGAGACAGAGGAAGGCGCAAGATATGAAAATAATAATTCATAATTTATCAAGGGTTCACGAGAGTGGGAGGGGAAGGAGGGGAAAAGAGGAGCTGATACCAAGGGCTCAAGTAGGAAAAATGTATTGAAAATGATGATGGCACTATATGTACAAACACACTTAGAACAATTGATGTATGAATTGTTATAAGAGCTGTTAGAGCCCCCAATAAAATGATATGTGTGTTTTAAATAGAGTTTAGAATATCTCAACTCAAAAACTAAACAACTGATGAATATACCAACTTGTCTTCCAAGTCATTACTGTGTTGTAATAAGATTTATCCCCTAGTTATTTACCTCAGCTCCTTAGAAATTCATAATTGTGTTGTAATAAGATGGATGAGTAAGTGTATATAACACTTCAGCCAGATCCATTAAATCAGCATTAGAGGAGCGATTAATAATATGATGACCACAAGAAAAAGCTTTCTTTCCTAGTAATGTAAAAAGCTACCTTGAAAAAAAAAGTTGGGGGCTTTTCTCGATATGAAATAGCTTTGGTCTGTGTGTATAACCTATAAAGGTTTATTAATTATCCTTTGAAAGAATAAGAACTATGTTTCAAGTTCACTGCCTTAGAATTGTGAAATTTCTCCCCACTCCTATCAGTTAATGTGTGAGATGCTAGAGGTCTATTAGTTTGGTTCTTAGGTCCTTGGCACCATAATGAGGGTGCAAGTAATATTTATTAAATGAATCAATAAGGTCCTATATTAGTCTGGATAGATTAGAGAAACAAATATATGGACACTCTCATAGGTGTATAAGAAAGAGCTTTATATACACAAGCAGTTGAAAATTAAGAAAACATCTCAACCCAGTCCCGATCAAGTTCATAAGTCTAATATTAACCCATATGTCCAATACCAAGCTATAAAGACCTCTTCAGACTCACAAAGCAAATGCAATGATGTTGAATGCAGGAAAGATCACAGGTCAGTGGGCACAAAGTTTTGTAGATCCAGAAGCATCACAGTGCTGGCAAGGGTCTTCCACATGACTCCTCCAGTTTCCAGGGTATCCATGTAGTGCCATGTGTCTTGTCAGTAGGGCGTCTCTCATGAAGTGAACAGAGAGAGCATGCTTCCCACCTCCGAGGAGGAAATACACCAATTCGAAGAATCCTCCAGGGAAGGCCATTTCCACACAGAGGCCTCATTGGCTATGACCACCCCTTCACTCTTAAACCTCCCCAAATTGATACGAGGCAATGTAACTAACACAGTTCCTGTCTTGTCCAAATAGACAAAATACTGCCTCAAAATTCTAAGAGAAAGGAGCAAGACTGGCTATCTGCAATCACCACCACTATTCATACTAACATCACACAGGTCCCCACATCAAAATTTACCAAGAAACACAAAACTCAAAATGAGGGATATTTTACTAAGAAATAGTCTGCTCTTAAAAAAATGTTGTGTTATTAAATACAAAGGCAAAGGAAACTGAAGAACCACGGAGTTGAGTGATCTTGCATGGGATGTTGGGTGTACAGAGAATAGTTTGGGACTAGCTTCAAAATCTGAGTGAAGTCTATAGATTCAAAACTGATCTGATTTTGATTCTGTTTCCTGGCCTCATTTTAGCTGCTGTTATTGAGTTTCTCCTCACCTCTTCCCACGGATGCAGTCAACTTGATATCTGTGTATTCCATTTGAAGAATCCCATGTATAAAGACACATTTTATGTTGTTGAATAAAGATAATTTTGATGAAGAAGTTGTTGGTCTTCCAAATTTAATCATGTGATCTCCAGTTTTGTTTCAATCACCGAGGTCAAAATTTCCAACTATTGCTTCTTCCTCGTTGTTCCCAACTATTGCATTCCAAGCACCAATAATTATCCACACATTTTGATTACATGCTTGAACACTTTTAGATTGAAGATGTTGCTAAAATTTTCCAATTTCTGAATCCCTAGCTTTAGTGGTCAGTACATAAATTTGAATAGTAGTTATATTGCCTGGATTTCCTTATATGTAGATAGATCTTATACTATCACAACTGCATTGTACTTCTTTTTTTATGGTGTATCTCTTTGTTCTATTTTTTAAAATCATTCTATTGGGGGCTTGTACAACTCTTACTGCAATCCATACATCCATCCTTTGTATCAACCACATTGTACATCCATTGCCATCATCACGCTCAAAACATTTTCTTTCTACTTGAACCTTTGTTCTCAGCTCCTCATTTTCCCTCCCTTTGTCCCTCATGAACCCTTGGTAATTTATATATTTTTTTCATGTCTTACACTGACCGATGTCTCCCTTCACCCACTTTTATGTTGTCCATCCCCCTGGGAAGGGGTTATATGTAGATCATTGTGATCAGTTTCCCCATCTCCTCCCACCTTCCCCTTCCCCTTGTGGTATGGCTACTCTCAATATTGGTAGTGAGGGGTTTATCTGTCCTGAATTCCCTGTGTTTCCAGTTCTTATCTGTACCAGTGTACATGCTCTGGTATACCAGATTGTAAGGTAGAATTAGAGACATGATAGTGGGGGAGGGGGGGGGAAGGAAGCATTAAAGAACTAGAGAAAAGTTGTATGTTTCATCGGTCCTATAATGCATCCTAGCTAGTTCATCTCCTCTCCATGACCCTTTTGTAAGGTAATGTCCAGTTATCTGCAGACGGGCTTTGGGTTTCCGTTGTGTACTCCCCTCATTCACAATGATATGATTTCTTGTTCTGGGTCTCTGATGCCTGATACCTGATCCTATTTGCACCTCACGATCACATAGGCTGGTGCTGCATTGTACTTCAAGACGGATCTTGAGATGTGCCTTTTTATAATGAATACAATGACTTTCCTCTTGATTGTTTTATTCCCAGCATTGTAAACTATGGTTGTCAGATTCAAAATGGTCAATACTCATTTATTTCAGTTTGCTAATACACAGAATGTTGTTCTTTATGCACTCTATTCAACTTTCGATGATTTCCAACTTTCCTAGATTCATACATCGTACATTCCAGATTCCAATCCTTAATAGATGTTTGCTGCTTCTCACTCTGAGTCATGTCCCAGCAGTAAACTAAAATCTTGGAGGCTTTATTTCATTCACGCCATTATGGTTGCCTCTACTTTGAGAATGCAGTTCTTCCTTAGTCGTGTTCTGAGTGCCTGAGAGTTCTGATTTATCTTCTGGAAATATCTCTAACAATGTTCTGTGATATTCGTGAAGTCTTCAGAATCTAACAATGCTTTTGATGCTATCCATAAGATTTTCAGTGACTAATTCCTCTAAAGTGGACAGCTTCATCAATCCTTACTCTGGAAGGTCTACTGAAAACCTGTTCACTCTAGATAGCTCTGCTGGTATCTTCAAATACCAGTGATATAACTTCCATCATGAGGAACACACAAGTCACCACAGTATGATAAAATGTCAAACAAGTGATCTTATATATGAACTCATATAGTTGTAGAAGAGAGTAGGTCCAGTCTGATCAAATTTATGGTCAGAGCTTAAGCTGGAGTGGTCTTCTGACTGGCATAGCTTCAAGGACTGATGAAATGAGGCTTAACAGGAACATCATAGGTTACAGGAGCAGATGAATTCAAGGTTAATAGGCCAGGCTTATGACCGTAGAGCAGAATGATTCCAAGGTTGGCAGGTGTGTTGGCAGGCCACTAATAATTCCTGGAATTGGCAGGCAACATGGTAGGAGCGCTGGTGGTATAGTAGGTTATTTTGGGGACAGCTAACTGCAAGGTCAGCAATTTGAAACCACTAGACATTCTGATGTAGAAAGATGAGGCTTTCTATTTCCATACAGAGTGACAGTCACGGAAATCCACAGGGAAGTTCTACTCTGTCCTATTGGGTTATTGTGTGTTGAATTGATTCAAGGGCAGGGAGGGCAGGGAGGTTGGCAGGACACTGCCTCAAGTCCAAACAATAAAAAGCTTATAAGCCAGATGCAGGACCAAGACCCACCAAAAGGAAAGCAAGCTTCTCCACAGCATTCACTTATATAGGAATTAGGAATTCCCTCCAAGGAAGCACCCTTTTAATAGTATCGAGGCTATTGTAGCAGTTATATAATCTTCAACTTGAGCTAAGGAGTAGAGTCTAGTCTGTCAATCGAATCATAGCCAGTGAAGTCACTGTGTGGGCATGGCCTGCTCCTGAGAATTCTGGGAACTCCTGTCTTCCTCCCTGGAAGTGGGACACCCACTCTCTCTGTTATACAGTCTTGAAAAGCCACGTGAAGCTATGCTGATGGAAATCAGAGCCCTGGAGCAGGAGGAGCCACATGAGGAGCCACGCCAATGCTGAGATACTTCCACAAGACTTCTCACCCATTGGCCAGTGATCTTCCTGCATTCCACATCATTGCATGTGCTGCATACATCTAAAGAAGAAAATATGGACTAGTATCAGACATATGGGCTATGCACTTGTTCTGGACTGGGCTGGGATGTTTTCTCAATATACAATTGCTCTTTGGTATAAAGCTATCTCTTACACACATATGAATATCACTGGATTTGTTTCTCTAGTCAACACAGTCTAACACAGCTATGATCTGAGTAAGGGAGTTGCACTTCACCCTAATTTTCTTACAACTCATTGGCTGTTCACCGCTGACCCCATTGAGTTGATTACATTGTAGTATGTAACATTGTGGGCGATTTCTAAATCTTGATATGACTAATTTTCCCTATGCTTATAGTATAGTGAATATATATATTTATGCACATTTTAATTGCTGGCTATGTGTGTGTACACATGTTGTAAACTTACTAAATATCTGATACTGTTCTAAGTTTTTAACCTGCATCCTCTTATTTGATTTTGAAGAGTACTTACAAGTTTCTAGCTGCCATGGAGTTGGATCTGATTGATATGGATCTTACGTGTAACAGAAGGAAATATTGTCTGCTCTTGTGTCATCTTATTGATCATTGTTCTATTTGAACCACAAATACTATAATTATCAGTATACATCATATAAGAGCATTGAAGCACAGAGCAGGTAAGTAATTTTCTCAAAGTGAGAGAGTCAGGGAAGATGCAGAATCAGAATTTGAAACCCTTGTAATGTTGTGATTGCACAGTATGTTCTTTTAACCACTGAGCTTTTATATCTTTTAACCACCATACTGCCATAGAGTTCTAAAAGTATGGGCTTAGAATACAATTTAAGTGAAGGGAGACATTGGTCAGTGTAAGACATGAAAAAATAATAATTTATAAATTGCCATGAGTTTATGAGGGAGGGAGGGGAAAAGTGAGAAGCTGATGCCAGGGGTTCAAGTAGAAAGAAAATGCTTTGAGGGTGATTATGGCAACAGATGTACAAATGAACTTGACACAATGGATAGATGGATGGATGGATTGTGATAAGAGTTATAAAAACCCACAATAAAATGATTTTTAAAAAAGAAGAATATATTTTAAAAGTTGTTGCTGTTTGTGATAGTTAGGTTTTCTGTGGCAGCTTGGCTCCAATAGGAACATTTGGGTGGGGTTTATCTTGCCAATCAGGTCACAGCTTTATTGCCAAGGTAAATGGCTTTCCATGGCCAGCTTCCTGCTTTGTTCTCTCTGGAGGTGGGTCTCTCTCTCTCTCTCTCTCTCTCTCTCTCTCTCTGCTTCACCTTCCTGTTGGTGAGCCACATGACTGAGACCTGATAAAGCCTTGTAATGCTTTCATTGCCATCCGATCCATAAGATGACACCACTGGCCTGTGACCTTCTTACATTCTCCATTATTGCATGTGGCTGCATGAGTCTGAAGAGGGATGTATGGACTAGTATCAGACTTGTGGATTTGATTTGGACTGAGCTGGTCTGTCTTCTTGATATTTAATTACTCCTTGATATAAGGCTCTTTCTTACATATACATGAGTGTGACTGGATTTGTTTCTCTAGTCAAATCATCCTAACACACTGTTATTAGTGTCTGTTGCATTGACTGAGTTTTATGGCCTACTGGGACAGATGGCTACCTTATGTCAGCAAAATATAGCTAGGCCCTCTGTCATCCTCCTGACTGCTCCCATCTTAAGAGTCCTGTTATGGCGCGATTATGTCCATTCTTCTCACCAAGAGTCTCCAGGCCATCATCGGCCCTCTGCTTCACAAATATAATGGTCTTCCTCTTGTAATTAACCTCTCCTGACAACATGTCAGGAGCAAGAGATTTGTACAGTGTTGTGTTATGATACATAAAGTTTTATTTGGTTATCTATGTGCATACAAATCCAATGAAGAAAACTGTTATTCAAATTTATGCACCAACCACTAACAACTAGTGATGTAGAAACTGATTTTTTTTACCTACACCTTTCATTAAACATGCAATCAAGATGCACTGGTAATTAATGGCAATTAGAAAATAAATCTGAAAAAAAATCAAAAAAAAAAGAAAAGAAAATCTGAAACAAAGAAGAAGGAACAGTAGTTGGAAAATCTGGCTTTGGGGATAGGAAGGAAACTGGAGATTGTATGATGGAATGTTGCAAGACCAATGACTTCATTGCTAAACTGAGCACCTCAGCTGGCTACCTAATGGCCCCATTAGCTGTCTAATTAGACCATTTCAGGCTGTTCAGAGCCCTCTGAGAAGGCTCTGACTACCCCACCCCACTAGACTAACTAGTCAGAGTCTTACTCCCCCATCCCCTCTTAGAGACCACCAACACCTGAAGAGTGAACCCTGCCCCCTCCTCCCTGAACCATCTGAAGCTTATTCCTTTAAGACAGCCAGCTATAATTAGCCTCCCTCAATAAGAATTCCATCTGCGGGCTCTTGGCCCAACACCCTGGTCTGAAGTCCAACCCCACCCTGCCATCCTAAACACTCAAAAGGGCAGAAGCATTCACTCCCAGGCATAGCCTCCAGCTGTTCAAAAGATCTCTGCCCTGCACAGATTTGATCACTCTCAGAGCAGAGCTTAGACCCCACCTCATCTTTGTTTTTTTGATTCATTTTTTTCCTTTATTCACCCCTTCCTTAAAACAAAGTCTTGCATTATTCTTATATTTCTTCCTTAACCAGCACTTTCACAACATTGATCTTCTTTAAAAAAATATTTTTCTTCACCACACCTACAATCTCAAGTTAGTATCACCACCATTTCTCAGATAACAGTTCACTTAGACCACCCAAGAGCAACTAAGGCAGTTCAGGGCTCTAGGATACCCCGAGACTGATTATTTTCCACCCCTACCCCAGCCATCCCAATAAACCTGCACACCCCTGCTTCCCCCTCTTTATACCTTCTCAGAGACTCCTGTCTCTTAAAAGGTATCAAACCCATCTCATCCTCACTCACTCAGCCAGGAACCACATTGAGTAATTTCTCCATATCTTCTCATCCTATCAATCCCCTCACCTCCAGGCCACTGCAGAATATAAACATACTTCACCCTCCCCAAGTACCCAACCAAGGGGACTCACTCATCCACAAACAATGCTTTTAACAGCTCACTTCTTCCTCATCCTGGATTTTTCCAATATGGGTCCTGAATCCACTGAGCCTCCTACCCTTCTCCAGGAAGCACCCATTTCTCTCATCCATGTCAATTATAAAGCTCCTGGGAAAACTTAGAGCCCAAACAATCAAATTCTTGTTTTTCTTATTTTCCAAGATTAGGGAAAGGGTATTAATAATTGAAAAATAATTATAAGAGTAGTATGAGCTTTTGTTTTAAGAAGATGAGAAAAAAGGATTAAACAGATGGGAAAAGGAAGAAAAAAATTTTAATTACACAAGAGAAGGAAAGTCTCCTAATAGTTGTCTGTCTGGAAATACTTTTATTTCCCTTTAATATTTGAGTGATAATTTTGCTGGGTATAAGATGCTGGTGAAGAAGTGGCACACCTGGGAGGGACTCCACAGAGACCAGCAGAGAGACTTGAGAAAGGGATTTCGTGTGTTTTCAGACCACAAGATTCTGAGCATCATGATAAGTAGACACAAATTTTACATTTTAAAAATAGAGCAGCAGCGCCTGCTGATAGACACCCTTTGTCATCAGCTCTCCACATATTGGCAGAGCTCAGCTTCTCAACTCTCTCAAGTGATTTTTGCCAGTCCCAGCACTAGGTAGGGTGGCTGACAGGCCAAGCTATAGGGACAAAAGTCTGAATGGCCAGTCTGGGACAGATAGAAGCACACATAGGCTTGGTTTACAGCTCAAGCCAAAGAAGCTCTGATCTGACACACTAGCAACCCTCTCTTCCCAACACCAGGGATAGGAAAGACTACTGAGCCAAATGGGAATAACTCTTCAGGGTAGCCCAAAGCAGGTATAAGTAGTGAAGAAACTAATGCTTCCCCCTGCTTCCCCCAAACAGGTAGTGTTCTTCCACACAACACCACTCTATTCCTCCAACTCTGAGGTACAGCCCTGCACAACCCCCATATTAAATCATGGCCATGCACAGGTTTGTTTTTTTATTTTTTAGCATTTTGGTTCGCAGATAACACATACCTGGTCCCTTAGTAAGGTATTAGCACAACAATATAAGTAGAAATTGCAACCAAGTTTTCATAAAGCACAGACTGGGAGTTTGGGTGTGAGGCAGAGACTAAAAGCTTCAGAACTAGAAGCTGCTCCTGGATGACTGGATAGACTTAACAATTCACCAGCTGTCCCATGACACCAGCCTCTGGTCATACCCCAAGCTGCTCATAAAACTAACTTTCTCTCTCTAGACTATTGGTCTATTCCTCCCTTCTATACCAGCTAGGTAAGTGGCAGGTATAGATCCAACTCCCCCATCCCAACTTGATCACTTCCATAACTGGAAAAGCTCAAACCCCATTCCCTCTGATCTAATGCACCAGAGGTCTACATCTTTAAAATAATTAACCAAAATTATAAGAATATAAGACTCTCAGCCATACCGGACACTAAAATCATTCCCTTAGCTTTCATCTCAAACCTACCCTGACATCCTAAAAGACCACAAGGTAAAACAACATATTACCAGGAACTGTCGCCAACTGCTCAAAAGACCTCTGCTCTACACGGTCCTGATTTCTCCCCAGCACAAGATATACACCCCCGCTGTTCTTTTGTCGGCATTGTTGCTTTGTGTTCTATCATTCCTGTACTCTCCCCCTCTTTAAAACAAAGTTGTGCACTATTCTTATAACTCATCCTTAATCAGGACACCCTCATCTATTGGTCCCTGCAAGAACAGAATGCATATATGTTATTATTATTTTACTTTTTTTTTTGCTTTCAATTACTTTGTTTTCTAATCCGTCAACACATTGTAAATCCACAAGCTAGCATCCATGTCAGAGACAAAGCTCCTAGACAAATCATAAAGCCTAAACATATAGCAACAGTTCTACTTCTTATTCTAGTATTATTTTTCTATTCATATTTTTAATACTTTTGTCTCTTGCCCCTTCCTTCTTTCATTTTAATATCCACACATATTTCATAGCCCTTTTTACCTGTCATATCTTCTCATAAATTCTTTTTTCCTTCTCATCTTCATAAAACCAAAAGCTGACATTACTCCTACACATTCCTCCATCATTGCATAACAAGGGATTTTTAGTTTAATTTCCTTTCTTTAACCATTAATTAACACTACCTGATGCCTCCCTTTTTCGCTTCCTTTTTATTTCTTTCTCCCTCACACAACACTTCCTCTTTCAGTTTTTTATTTCCTCCCTAATACTCAATCTAACACTGTGACAGTTAAGTTTATTGTGCCAAGTGGGTCAATGGGAACATGTGGGTGGAGTTTAATGAGGTCACAGCTGTATTGTAGGATGACTGAAATAAATAAAAACAGCTGGCATGCCATGACCTTCTTGCTCCCTGGTGATCAGTCCCAGCATGTTGCTGCTTTAGTTAGTTCTCTGCCTCAACCTGTGTGATACACTACCTGTAGGCTACCTATCACTAGAGCTTGAGGCTCCTTCGAAATCTGCTTTGCCATGCTGCTGGTATGTACACTGTTTGAACTTGAAGCTGGTGAATCCTGTCACCCTGCTTGAGTTCAAGATACCATCAGGGCCTGCTTTGCTAAGCTCCTGAGATACAGACTGTTGCTGACACACCCTGCTGTCTTGCTGCCTACAGGCAGACTGTGCCTGGCTTGCTTGAAAGAAAACCTCTCTGTCTGCTTCTTTGATCTTGGATGTGGAAGGTCACATGAGTTGAGTGACTTCCAGTATACTAACTGCTCCACACAAGTGAGTTGAACTGAGCCCTCTGTACTGATGTGTGAAACAATTAACTTACATATCCCTTCTGTGGTGGTCATGTACTCGTGATGTCAATTTCATGATTGGGATGTTGGGGTGGAGTCTAGCCTGTTAATCTGAAAATAGCCAAGGGGTAGCCATTGGGGCCTGTGTGTGGGCATGGCTTTCTCCTGAGAATTCTGGGAAGTCTCGCAGTCTTTCCCAATTGGATAAGAGAGGCTTGACCGCGTCTCTGAGACAAGTAACTACTGACAAGAGGAGATGACAGCATGCTGATAAATCCTGATTCCTGGAGAATGGAGGAGCCGTAGGAGAAGCCACTTAGGCTTTCCCTGATGTAACCAAACCTCTGGGGCTGGAGAAGCCACAAAAAGACCCCTGCCATTACCGGGACACCTCTACAGCATGTGCTTTGTGAGTCGGAAGGAGACCTTATAGACTGGTATCGGATAAAGGCTAATATTTGACTTAAGACTTTGGACTGGACTGGGTTGAGATGCTGTCTCAATGTTCCCTTCTTCTTGTGTATAAACCTTTCCCTTATATCCATATTCATGTTTATGAATTTGTTTCTCTAGCCTACCGAGACTAACACACTTTCTTATTGTATAAACCTATCCTCACATATATATAATCATAGGTGTCCTCGATTTGTTTCTGGAGACAACCATGCCTAATGTAAACATGCTCCCTCAGATAAGTAATCTAAAGTATCTACCATCACTCCACTGAACTACCTAAGAGACAACCACTCCTCCATAGGCCCACCTACCTAACACCAGTGATAGCTACACTAAGATGTCAAGAAAATAATAGAAGCTGTCAATTTGCATATAAAAAAGGAGAGAGAAGGAGAAACAGACACTAATAACTGGGCAATGAACAGACTTTTAAAGAAATGCCTGAAATTTAATAGGCCATTGAATTACTGGGGGCAAAGTGGGGTGGGGCTTAACAGAATGATTATTGCATTCATGCAACAGAAGAAGTATCAGAGAAGAAAAGTCAATAAATAAATAATAGGAAATCTAGAAACCTCAGTACATGTTTTACAAGAAAAACTCTAAACAGAAACACAAAAGTCAAACACTACAATAGCATAATTGCACAATACTATAAAAGAGAAACAATTGAAGAAATAAGTTATTGTATTTGAGGTCAATCTTTAGACTCTGATCTAAAATAAGAATAAAAGATGCCAAAAAAAAACCCTAAAAAACTTGAGAACAATGCTGGACACAATGAAGAGGAACAAGCTACATCTAAGAGGAATTGCAGAAGAGAAATAAGCAAACAAACAAAAAATCAAAAATACACATAGGGAATAGGACAAGAACTAATGTAAGAAAACTTTCCTCAATGCCTAAATGTTGAAATTATAATTATTCAGGAAGCTGAAAGAACCCCAATCAAGAGAGATCCTCAAAGGAACACTCTCCAGCATATTGTTGTCAAGGTGTCTAACATCAATGACAAGTGAAAAATTCTAGGAGAAAAGTTAAATACAAAAGTCAGCTAATAGAAAAACTTCAGATTTTTCTGAAGAAACTGTGCCGGCAAGAAAGCAACAGAGTGAATAATGTCTTTAGACACCTGAAGGTAAATATCATTCAACTTAGAATCTTGGACCTAGCAAAAAATATCACCTAAATATAAAGTAGAAATGAAAGAATGCCAAGACAAAGAGAAAATAAAAGAATTCACAAAAACAAGATCACCACTACAAAAAATACTTGATGAAGTACTATGACCAAAAATCAACCACACACAAACCTGAAACCAACATACAAAACAATTCCTCACAAAAACTAATACTCAGCAACATCCAAAGCCATGAAATAATATAGAAAGAACAAAAAAACTAAATATGAACCACATGCGCACACACATACAACATGCACAATTTAAAGAATGACAATAGCAAGTGCATACATATCAATAATCTCACTGAATAGTAAATGGACTAAATATTGGTAAAGAGAAAGATATTAGCAGAATGCATAAGAAAACAAAATTCATCAACATGCTACCTCCCAGAAACCCATCAGAAACACAGGCATAAACAAACTAAAAGATAGAGGCTAGAAAAAAGCATACCAAGAGAGACTTTTCAAGCAAACAATGTAATGCAACAAGAAGGGACACTACATAACGATTAAGGGCACAATAGCACAATATGACATAACTTTAAAATACATATGTATATCCAATAAAAAACCCTCAAAATGCATCAAACAAATCCTCACAGAATTGAAAATGTTTATAGACACATCAACAATAATAGCAAGAGACTTTAATAGAACATTCTCAAGGAAAGATAGAACATCAAGAAAAGAATCAATAAAGACACAGAAAAGTTCAACAACATAATCAACAAAATTGACCTCATAGACATACAAAATACTCCATCCAATAGCCACAGTATACATTCTACTCCAACACACAAGAAATATTCTCAGAGACAGATTACATACTACGCTACAAAGCATGCCACAAGACATTTTTTGTAAAAAAAAACTGTGATCCTACAATGTACTCGCTCAGAACACAGCACTACAAAATTAGAAATCAACAGTAAAATGAAAATAAACAGGGCTGAGCCCCGGTGGCGTAATGGTTGTGCGCGGGACTGCGGCCCACTGGGACGGAGGTTCAATTCCAGCAGTGGGACTGGGCCTCCTACTCCCACCACCGGAGAGCAGTGATGCCCCAAAAAAATAAATAAATAAGAAAATAAACATTAAAAAACACAAAGACACTGACAATATAATACTAAATATATTGGATAACAAAGCAAATAAGAGATAAAATAAAAATATCCTTAAAACAAACAAGAACAAAAACAATATATCAAAATTTGGGTAACACAGCAAAAGTAGTAACTAGAGACCAATTTATGGCAACCAACACACACATGAAAAAAGTAGTAAAATGCAAGATCCATACCCTAACACCACACCTTCAATAACTGGTAGGACAGCAATATAAACCCTCTAATAAAAAAAGGAAAGAAATCATAAGGATCAAAGCAGAAATGAAATGATATAGAAAGCAAAAAAAAAATGGCAAAAATCAACAAGACAAGAAGATGGTGTCCAGGTAGAATCACCCCACCAGCACTCTTACTGTCAGACCAGAAAAGGAGCCAGGACTAGGAGACTGGATAGATTCAGTGTACTAGGGTCTGGTTCAGACTTGCCCCTTTGATTTTTCACTGATGACGTGATTTGAGAACTCACTGAAATGCTCTAAGTTCACTGTATCTATCTGTGTGCTTCACTAAACCCTTGTCAGGTCCAACAGGGTGGCATCTGCCACCCCTTCCTGTGTCCCAGCCCCACAGCAAACACTAATTTCCCCAAAGTGCTGTCTGAAAGTATTCAAAATTCCAGGATCTCAGAAAGCCTCCAAGAGCTAGCCACAAAACCTCACAATGGAGTTCCCTGAGCTGTTAGCCACCCCGTGCCAGCAGTCTAGGGCTTTACAAATCCCCTCCCCAGCCAGGAACAGAGGACTTACATGGACCATCCCCTTCCCATCTCACTTCAACTTCATGTCTGTCAGCATATGTTAACAATAGATGATTAGATAATAATTTTCCGCAATTGAGGAGCTGCTGGGATATTTACGTTTAACAGAATGTAGTTCCACAGAGCACAACCAGCTTTCCCAATCGTATAGAGCCACAGGGACACAGGAGAGCAGCCAGGGGTGATTTCAGATCCACTCAGCCCCAAATCCACTTTGTTAAGCTGGTCCCCATTCCCTGGAGGACAAGACAGGACAACCCCAATATCAGGGGACCCCACAAGCCCATTATAAAAAGGGGGAAATTTTCAGGCTGTGGTCCTTTGGGTAACTTTGAATAAAGATCTGCAGAATCCTGTCCATTAGCACCTATCAACATAACATGGTAGCCAGAAAGCTAATCTGTAGTGCACAGTCTAGGACTTTTTAACATAACAAAAAGCAGTCCCAACTAATCCTGAGCATCACAGAGTATCTTTGAAAGGTTGTAAATTGTGGCCTGATAGTCCAGACCAGACATGCGCCTATCCAACAGACCTGCCCCAACCCAACCCAGTAGCATAGCTATGGTTATCAGTCTCAGCCCAGACTCTGGAGCATCCTACCACCACCAGCCACTGACTCACCACATCGCCTTACCGACTTAGCATTCCAACTCACTACTATATTATTTCACAGGTAGTCCTTGAAAGCAGTTTTATCAGTCACACAGAGAAAGAGATCAGGATCTCTTGGTCTTCCAGAAACATGGCACTCAGTTCTACCAAAATGACATGTAGACAGCAACATACTGCAACACCTCAGCAAGAAAAACCAAACAACAGCTGAGTTAACAACACTCATAGAAGAATCAGACATGGATCTGTCACAATAAGAAATCAGACTATGAAGGAAACAAAGCAGAATAAGGAGGCAATGATAGAGTGGATGAGTCCATGGTAGAGGGGATGAAGGCCAGGCATCAAAGGAAATACAAGAGCTAATGGATGAGGTAACAGAAGCAAAACACAAAATCACAAACCTTCTCAACAGACTAGAAAAGGAAGAGAATCATACCAGCAATCTTGAGGACAATCAGGTAGACTTCAACAAATGGGAAAAGCAATCAAAGAAGATAATTAAAGAGGTGGACATAAACCTGAGATCAATGACAGATCCTATGAAGAGGTACAGATTGATGGGTTATATTTTCTAAGTCAGTCTGCTAGTCTTTGTCTTTTAGTGGATGAGTTGAGGCCAAAGATGTTCAGAGTCATTATCACGGTATGTGGATTCTTTGTTGCCATCTTGTATCTTTTGAGATGGGGGGGTGTACTTTCCCCTTATTTTCTCTATGTGGATGTGTTACCTTGGTTATTATTATTAGCGTGTTGCCTTCTGGGTGGAGATGGGCTGTATGGTGGTCTTCTGCATGTGCTTGGAGGCTGTTGGTCTTATTCGAATATATGCATAATTGGTCTATCAGAACAAGAAACAATAAAGTCAACAACAAAATTAGCAATGGAAGCAAACCTCCCTCCTTAATGAATGAGAATCAGACATTCATACAGGGAACAGAAATAACACCAATTAGACTAAACCCCAGGAAGAACTATCCAAGGCATATCGTACTTAAATTATTCCAACTTCAAGGAAAAAGAAAAAGCTTAAAGATCAGAAAGAGAGAGAAAAAAAAGCGGGCACATGCAATGATGCTCAGGTAAGAATATGCTCAGACCTCTTAGCAGATACCATGAAGAGGAGAAGAGAGTGAAGCAACTTCTTAGCAAACCTGAAAGAAACACACACCAGCTCAAAAATCCTCTATCCTACCAAACTATTAAGATAAACAACAAGGTAAAAGTCTTTCAGTACAAGGGACAACTCAAAGGATACACCATAAGGCACCCAAACCTGGCCAACTCACTGTGGTCAGAAGACAACATCTACCAAGCACATGCAGAAGACCACCATATAGCCCATTTCTACCTAGAAGGCAGCAAGCCAATAATAATGACCAAGGTAACATAGCCACAGAGGAAAACTAAGGGGAAAATATGCTGCAGTGCCCGCCCCCCAACCCCCAACTCAAAAGGTACAAGATGGCAACAAAGAATCCACAGATCATGATAATGACTTTAAATATCTTTGTATCTTTGACCTCAACTCATCCATTAAAAGACAAAGGCTAGCAGATTAACTTAGAAAACATAACCCATCAATCTGCTGCCTGAAAGAGACACATATTATTCTAATAATAGACTATTAAAAGACTGGTGGAAAATATACCAGGCATGGCACCTTAAAAATATCAGGGGTTGCAATGACAAAATTGGCCTCAAGGTGAGAACCATAACAAGATACAAAGAGTGGCACTATATAATGCTCAAAGGATCAGTAAATCAGATACCAATGAACATAATCAGTATATAGATGCCTAACAAGAGATCTGTAAAATTTGTCAAGCAAACTATTCAGAAGATGAAAAAAGAAATCAAGGATTCAACAATCATAGCCATTGACTTTAATACACCACTATCAGAGACAGATGGATCACTGGAAAAGAAGCTCACCAAGGAAGCTACAGGGCTAACCACTACAATTAGGCATGTGGATCTGATAAACATTTATAGAGATGTCCATCCAAATGCAGAAAATTCACATTCTTTTCAAATTCACAGAGCTCATTTTTAGAAATAGACTACAAGCTGGGGCACAAGTCGAGCCTGAGTAAATTCAAATACAGAGAAATCATTCAGACATTCCTTTCAGATGAACAGGCCATACAGCTGAAGATCAATAAAAGGACAACCAGGGGAAAAGGGCAAACAATTGGAGGATGAATAGCAATCTTCTACAACATGAATCTTCTACAACCCAGATTATAGAGGAGTTTAGGAAGTGTCTAGAAACTAATGAGAATGATAATAAAATGTACCAAAACCTATAGAATACAGCAAAAGCAGTTATCTCATAGGTAGACTTAGAAGAGATATCTTGATAGCAATAAGTGCATATATGAAAAGGAAAGAGAGACTTGTGAGTGATAGGCTATCACAAAACCTCCATGCACTAGAAGAGTCAACAGAACAATACTTCCAACAGCAGAAGAATCCTACCAAGCATTCAGGAAAGAACTGACATTGATCCTCTACAAATTATTCCAGAGCAGAGAAAGATAGCAAACTCCTAAACTCATTCTATGTAATCAGTATAAGATTGATACTCAAACAGGGCAAAGATTCCCCCAGGAATAGAGAACTTTAGACCAATATCTCTAAGGAACATAGTTGCAAAAATTCTTAACAAAATATTGGTCAATAGAATATGAAAGTATAAAAAATATCATCCATCATGATCAGGTGGGATTGATTCCAGGAATGTAGGGATTGTTTAATATCTGAAGAACCATCAATATTATACATCCCATTGCTAAGAAAAAAGATAAGACTCACATGATAATATTGATAGATGTAGAAAAAGAATTTGACAACATCCAACACCTATTCCCAATTGAGACATTCAAGAAGATAGGAGTGGGAGGAAAATTCCTCAAGTTAATAAAAGTTATCTATGAAAAGCCAGCATCATAGTTATTGAAGAAAAGACAAAAAAAATTCCACTGAAAAAGGGGGACCAGACAAGGATACCCCTGGTTGCCACTCATATTCAGCATTGTACTGGAGGTCTGAGCTAACAACATAAGACAGTGGACGGATATTAAAGGTATCCACTGGGAGAGGAAGAGGAGAAACTATTGCGATTTATAGGCGTCATTATTCTATACATTCAAAATCTCAAATGTTGTACAGGAGTATTGACAAAGATAGAGGAATATGGAATAGTGTGAGGATACAAGATCAGGAAGCAGAAGTCTATTGGTTTGCTATATACCTCGGACAAGACAGTGGAAGAGGAGGTCAAGAAGGCAGTGCCCTTCACAATAACCAAGGGAAAACTGAAATATCTAGGATATATTTAACCCCCAAAACAAAAGACTTCTACAAGAAAAACTATAGGACCAACTACAGAAAACCAAAAGCAACCTCTACAAGTGGAAGAATATCCCAGGCTCATGGATCAGAAGGCTCAATATAGTAAAGATGTCAGTCTTACCCAAGGCACTATATAAGTTTAAAACTAGTTGATTAAAACACCAACAGCCTTTTTCAAAGAATTGGAAAAACTAACCACCAATTTCATATGGAGAGGGAAGAAGCCCAGAATTAGCAGAGAATTCCTCAAAAGAAGGACAAAGCGTTTATCTTAACTGACGTTTGCACTTGTTACGCAACCACAGTGGTCAAAACAGGAAACTGGTATAATGACAGATACTCAGACCAGTGAAGAGCCATCAGCATATAGACAACTGATCTTTGACAAGGGCCCAAAAGCATCAAGTGAGAGGTGGATGTGCTCTTTGACAATTGGGGCTCTAGGAACAATGGATATCCACCTGTAGAAAAATTTAAAAAGATGCTTACCCCTTCAATGAGAACAAACTCAAGGTGGATCTCAGACCTAGAAGCAAATCCCCCAAATATCGGCACCACCAATGAAGGAATTGGGACAAACCTGAGTTTTGATTCAGGGAATACATAGGTTAACTGCAATAGGGAAAGATACATACACAGGTGAAGATGAAATCAACTAGGGGGTATACTAAGAATAAAACACCTGTGTGCATCAAAAAACCTTCAAGAGATTAACAAGAGAACCCACCGACTGGGAGAGGATTTTTAGCAATGACACAACAGACAAAGGTCTTATTACTAAAATCTATAATACCCTCCTAGCCTGCAAAAAGAGGAAAATGGTTAACCCCTTGAGGAAGTGGACAAAAGACCTGAACAGAAGTTTCAGTAGGAAGGAGACCCAAATGGTGTGTGTGTGTGTGTGTGTGTGTGTGTGTGTGTGTGTATATATGACTATATATATGACAACATATATATATATATGACAATGCTCCCAATCATTAGCCATCAGAAAAATGCAAATTAAAACAATCATGAGATATCATCTAACACCTTGACTATAGCCCAAATCAGAGAGCAACAAATGTTGGCAGGGATGTGACAAGATAGGAACTCTCCTCCACTGCTGGTGTTTGTGTAGATTCTTTACAGCCTCTGTGGAAAACAATCTGGCAATCTTTAAAGCAAATGGAAATTGAGTTACCTATAACTCAAACTATCCCTCTAATGGGCACATAAACAAAAAAGGTAAGAAATTTGTATCTGAAGACCCCAAACGAACAACGAAATCTTATTATTGAGAATGAGGAGGTTGGAACAGAGACCCAAAACCCAGTGAAAGACAATGGTACATCCATTCACAGAAGTGTCATAAGGAAGGAATGAGTCAATCAGGACACAGTATAGCACCAATGAAACACACAGTATTCTTCTGGTTCCTTAAGGCTTCCTCACTCCCAAGTCCTGCCTTTGGCTATGGGCTAGACTGGTGCATGTGCACAGGTACGGGTACGAGATAAGAGTTCAGGATACATGGAATCCATGAATATGTATGGAAATAGCAATACCAGAAGGGTGGGTGAAGGGGAGGAGAGGGGAGGAAGGGGGAACTGATTGCAATGATTAACACATAATCATCCCCCTTACTTCCACCTCCCAGGAGGACAAATAGCAGAAACCATGGGGGAAAGGAGACAGTGGTCAGTGTAATAGATGAAAATAACAATAGTTTTAAATTTATCAAGGGATCACAAGAAGGGGGGGTGGGGTGGGAAGAGCAGCTGATATCAAAGGCTCAAATAGAAAGTAAATGTTTAGAAAATGATGGCAAGATATGTGCACATATCCTTGATGCAATTGATGCATGGATTGTTGTAAGAGCCCCCAATAAAATGGTATTTTAGTAAAAAGAAAATCAACAAGACAAGAAGAAGCTGGTTCTTTGAAAGGATTAACAAAATGGACAGACTACTGGCAAATTTAAGGAAAACGACAATAAGAAAAGCAAATATCCAGAATAAAAGATCAAAAGGAAGACACTCCAACAGATCAAATGAAACAAAAAGATTAACACACTACTGTAGTCAAACAAATTCAATAATCTAGAAGAAATAGACCTAGAATTAGACCGCTCACTCAAATTAATGGACACGGATATTGAAAAAACCAACACATTTATAACAAAAGAAGAAATAAAGCAGGTCATTGAGAAACTACCAACCAGGAAAGACTTGAGACCAGATGGTTTCATAGGGGAGTTCAAATAGGATTCAGAGAAGATCTGAATCCTATAAATAAAACACAATAAAACACAAACTATTCCAGAACATAGAAAAAGACAAGAAACTCCCAAACTCATTCTATGAAGCCAGCAAAATATTGATACTCAAATCAGGCAAATATTCCACAAAGATAGAAAATTATAGATCAATATCCTTGATGATATTAGACAGGAAAATCTTCAACAAAATTCTAGAAAATAGAATTCAATGTCATATAAAAATCATAATTTACCATGTCCAGGTGGGATCCACTCTACAAATGCAGAAAGGGCACGATATTCAAGAAAGAAAAAAAGGAATCCACCACATAAGCAAGGCAAAGAATAAAAAAAAAATCACTTGACCAATCTCATCAACAGATATAGAAAAAGGAATTTGATAACATCCAATATCCATTTTTAATCAAAACACTCAACAAAATAGGAATAGAAAGGAAATTCCTCAATATAATAAAAGTCATATGTGAAAAAACAACAGCCAACATCATTGAAGTTCAATGGGGAAAAGCTAGGAATATTTCCACTGAAAAGAGAGATGAGACAAGCATATTCCCTAACACCACTCTTACTCACTACAATGATGGAAGTCTTAGCTAAAGCCATCAAACAAGAAAAGAGAATTCAGGGGAATACAAACAAGCAAAAAAGAAATGAAATTCTCGCTATTTGTAAATTATATGATCCTGTGTTAGTCCGGGTAGACTAGAAGAACAAATTCAATAGACACGCATATGGATATAAGGAATGGGTTTATATTCCAGAGGAACAGGACATTGAGAAAACATCCCAGCCCAGTCCAGCTCAAAGTCACAAGTCCGATATTAACCCATAGACCCGAAATCAGTTCATAAAGTCTCCTTCTGACTCACGAAGTCTCAGGTCAGTGGGTACAGAGTCCTGGCACCAACAGGGGTCTCCCCATGGCTCCTTGCTTCCAGGGCTCAGTGTCCATCAACAGCATCCCGTGGAGGCAGAAGCATCTCATCGCTGGCAGAGGCCTCCATGTGGCTTTCCCAGCCTCAGAGGTCCAGCTCCATCGGGGCAAAGCCGTGTGGTCTCTCCACCGGCTACTCCAGCCTCCCAGACGCCGCCATTCTGTGTTGCCTGTGATTAGTCATCTCTGAAACTAACTCCCAACAACTGGGGGAGATAGCTTCTCATCTTCATGAGGGAAATTTCGTGAGATTTCCCAGGAGTCTCAGGTGAAAGCCATGCCCACATAGAGGCCTCATCAGCTACTCAATGGCTATCTCCAAATTAACAGGCTAGACTCCACTCCTACATTTCAACCATAAAATTAACATAAGCACATGACTGCCACAATCCTATATTTAGAAAAATCAAAAGTCTCTACAAAAAGCTTACTGGAAACAATCATGGGATTTAGCAAGAGAGCAGGCTACAAGATTAGCAACCTGAAATCTATCAGAGTCATGTATACCAATGAAGATAGCTATAGAAAAGACATTAAGAAAACAATAACATTTATAATAACCACACAAAAGATGAGATACTTAGGAATAAAACTAACTAAAGAAACCAAAGAAAACTATATATTATTACTACAAAAAAGACCTACATAAGTGGAAGACTATCCTCTGCTCATAGTCAAATTTAATATTGTGAAAACGTCAATGCTATCTAAAACAGTCCATCTAAATGTTAATACTATACAAAACACATACAACGCAATACCAATCCAAACCACTAATACACTCTTTACAAAACTGAAAAAAAAAACTAATTACTCACTTCATATGGGGAGGAAAACAACCCATGTTATGCAAAGAACTTCTTAAAAAGAAGAAACAAATAGGAGCCCTCATACTACCACCTGAACTAAAAACCTTCTCCATAGCACAATCATCAAAACAGCCTAGCACTGGTACAACAAGATATGTATAGACCAATTAATCAGAACAAAAAAACCCAGCCATAGATGCATCAGCCTATCGGCAACTAATCTTCAACAAAGGAACTAAAAACATGCAATGGGATAAAGGCAGTCTCTTCAAAATGGCATTAGACAAACTGGATTTCCTTATGCAGATGAATAAAACAAGAGCCATATCTCTATTCGTGCACAAAAAAAATGACCTCAAGATGGATTAAACCATAGAGCTACCAGGATTATCAGTGAGACAGCAAGAACAAACTTAAGGGCAGCATACATAGACTGCCAAGTATGCTAAAAGAAGCACACACAACAAAAGACCCAAATATGTATATACTTGTATTTAGACCTCTATAAATATCTTTTGCCTTCTAGTTTTTTCCTCTATTTCCTTTTACTTTCTTTGTGTCCCACTATCATGATCAGCCTTTATCTAGGCTTCAGTAATTCCTCTCAGCTAAATTGTCCTTGTTCAACCCAAATAAAACATCCTGTGCCCTCCTTGCCATCTATTTTAGATCACTTGTTCCCTTGTTCCTGGGTTTGTTGACACCCTCCTACCTTTTCCCAACCACTGCTTCTCCCATGGCCCCTCAAAAACCCCTGTCCCACTGTTTTCTCCTCCAGAATTTTCATCCCACTTATCTTATTTAGACAGATATGCAGAGACAATAATAAGCACAAAAAGAAGACAGAGCAAAACAAAACAACAAAACCCAAAAGGCAAAAAAAGAAGTCTGTAAGTAATTTTAGGGCAGTTTGTAGATCTTTAGGAGTGTTTTCTGGTCAAGTCTGATGGAGTGCCACCCTCTGGCCCAAAGTCTATTTTTGGTAACTCCTGGGGATTTCATTGCTTTGCTTTTTTTGCTGCTCCATTGCACACCCTTAGGTGTTTGGCCTTGGTGTGGTGGGGTCATAATTGGCACAATTCCCACACTGTGTCTTCAGTGCTGTCCTCATAATACTATGTGTCAGTGAGGGACGCCATGTTTCATGGTGGGGCCAGCCCTAGGATCTTCTGTGTGCATTGGCTGCTCTGAGCAGGAATATCATCTTCTGGGTTTGGTGGGCCAGGATGTGTTTCATTCCTTCTTCTTCCTTCTTCGTTTGTGAGGCATTGATACTTCTGTTGGGTAGTATGCTTGATAAATGAGTGGGCACAACCTCACATTGAGAAAGGATGCTAAACAATAATTGTAGGAAGCCTAAGGGGGGAACCCCCAATTTCATGTTCCCGGATAGACACTTTGAATGTTTCTACTCAACACTCAGCAAATCATACCATGGACTAAGTACCATGTTGACCTCAGATACTGGCGTTACGGAAAAATAGCATCTTCCAAAAGCCACACCAGAAGGACTCAAAGTGGAAGCTTGACTTAATGAACTGAATCTTACCTCAAAACTTCCTGTACCCTTGATCACAGAACTGAAATATTCTAATGGAAGAGAAATGGTGGTCATTGGAGCTCAAGTGGGGCTCATGGCATAAAAGGTATCCAATGAAAGGGAACCGAGATCCACTATGTGATAAGCAGGTTTATTGTGTCAACCTGGCCAATAGGAGGAACATGTGAGATTACACAGTTTGATTGGAGAGCAAAGAGATAAATGGCTTGGTAAACCCCACCTCTTTCTTTCTTGGTCTCTGGTGATTGGATCAAAGTGTGGTTGCTTTAGCTAGTTCTCTGCCTCAACTTGTGAGCTACATTAAGTGGGACAGCCAACCGATACATTGTGTCACTAGAGCTTGAGGTTCCTTTGAGACCTGCTTCGCCATGCCGCTGGAGTGTACATTGCTTGATCTTGAAGCGGTCCGATCCTGTCATCTTGCATGACTTGAGTTGATATCCCATCTGGGCCTGCTTTTCTAAGCTTCTGAGCTGTTGATTGTTAGAGACTCACCCTGCTATTTGTTACCTGTGGCCGGGCAGCCTGCATTATCTTATGGAAGACTCAACTGTCTGCTTCCTTGACCTTGGGTCCAGCAGCCCTTGTGAGTTGAAGGACTTCCAGCATATTTAATGTCCCATGGACGTGAGTTGAAATGAGCCCTCTGTACTGCTGTATGGACTAATTAGCTGTTATATTCCTCCATGCTGTATCTATCTATCTATCTATCTATCTATCTATCTATCTATCTATCTATCTATCTATCTATCTACCTATCTGTCTATCCATCATCTTCTATCTAAAATTGTGTCCAGATTTTGTTTCTCTAGAGAACCCTGTCTAATACACAGCATATGTTTACTATATCAATGCTCCCCTTGTATTAATATGACAGGTTTTAATCTGTTAGTCAAAGATCTATCCTGGTAAAAAATGGTACAGGAAATTTTCCCCTAGCACCAACCACTTGCTCAATGTAAGCAGAGCTCAATCAATTAAGGCACAATCTGAACAAAGCAACAATGTGTGGGTTACAATTCACAGTTGGGCTATACTCACATAAACTGCTCATATACAGTAATTTAAATTAAATGCCATTTGATCGATCATTGCCTCATACCCCAGAGGGGTAATTGACATTGTTTTCCTTTTCTTCCTTTTTTTGGGGGGAGGGCAGAGCGGGAGAAGAGTCTTTGTTATTGTGTTTGTGGTTATTCTTGTGGGTTTTTGTTTTTGTCATATGACCACCAAATAAACCAGAGTTGTTCATAACCCATGGACAAGTAGATGGATTCTGAGTTCCCACTTAATTATAGTCCAAATTCATTAACAGTTAGTTTGTATAACATGGCCCTTCTCAACAATCCCCTGCATGAAGAAATCAATTAAGATAAAGATGTTACAGCAAAGTATGATGGAAGAAAGAAAACGGTGCCCAGCTACTGATTGGAAGAGTGGGATCTTACAGCTTGTATTCTAACAAGAAATCATCTTTGTGAGGCGTCAACTAAGCAAACCCCACCTCAGAGAAGTACACCAACCTGTGTGATGCCAAGATGATGACACCAAAATCCAAATATGATGAAGCGAAGAACTTAAATTGTGAACACTCAATATTGTAGGAAGGTACAGAGAACAGTGGGAACCTAAAGTCCACCTACAGAATACTTTGTCAGATTAAGTCTCTGGCTGATCTGTTCTAGTCACAAGCAAAGGAGTCAAACAGCTTTACTGTCAGACAGAGATTCTTGTAAATTTTATGATGGTGGTTCTAACCATGGTACAATATGCTACTTAGCCAGTTGACCTCCTTCTTGACCCAACCTGAATTTTCTCTAGGCTCAAATATTTATTCCTAGTTCCACAACAGAAATTTCTTCTCTGGCTTTTTATATATTGATGGTAGTGTTTTCTTTCTTATTTTTCATTTGTATTTTATCTTTATCTTTATATTTTCTTTGTTCTGTTTTGTTTTGATTATTTTTTAATCATTTTATTGGGGGTTCTTACAGCTCCTCTCACAATCCATACATCCATCCATTGTGTCAAGCACATTTGTACATATCCTGCCATCATCTTTCTGAAAACATTTTCTTTCTACTTGAGCCCTTGATAGCTGCTCAATTTTTGCCTTCCCCAACCCTCCCTTCCTCCCTCATGAACCCTTGATAATTTATAAATTCCACACACCCCATGTTTTTTTTTAATTTTATTTATTTATTTATTTATTTTTAGGCATCACTGCCCTGGTGGTGGGAGTAGGAGGCCCAGCCTTTGCTCCTGTGAGCAGGAATCGAACCTCCATCCCAGTGGACCGCAGTCCCACGCACAACCACTACGCCACCAGGGCTCAGCCCTCACACCCCATGTTTTATGCCAACTACAATCCTTATTCACCCACTTTTCTGTTGTGCATACCTCTAGGAAGGGGTTGTATGTAGATCATTATGATCAGTTCCCCTTTTATCCTGCCCCCAACTTCCCCTTCCCCTCCAGATATCACTATTCTCATTATTGGTTCTGATGGGTTTATCTGTCCTGGATTTCCTGTGTTTTGAGCTCTTATCTGTAGCAGGATACATGTTGTGGCCTAATCAGATTTGTAAGGTAGAATGGAGGTCACAATAGTGGGCTGGGTGGGTAGGGGAGGAGCACTAAAGAATGAAAGGAAATTTGTGTTTCGTTTGTGCAATTCTGCACCCTCATTGGCTCATCTTGCTTTTATTTTTTATTGTTTCTGTTTCCCAGTTTATGAAACACAAAAGGAATGGATGCATAGAGAAAATACCTGTTGTCATGGTTATTGGGGGTGGAAGAGAATGAGGGGAATTAGAGAGAAAACAATGAATGTGGGAGTGTGGAGGGAGACCTATAAATTATTGTGGTGATGCATAATCAATCTTTTAAAGAAGCTACTTAACTATAGAAGTGTATGAGATGTAAATTTTTATCAAGAAAACTGCTAAAAGAAGCAATCAAACATAACCCATGTTGTCATGGGTCAAAGATGAGGAGTTTTTGCTTAGGGAGCATTGAGTTTATGTTAATGGTGATGGAATAATTTGGAAATATATATATCAATAATGGTTGTACAATATGAAGAGTATACTCAATGGCACTGCAATAAACATGTACAAGTTACGAAATGGAGAATATTTTGTTGTGTATATTTTTCACACAATAAAAAATTTCATGAATAACAAGAATACAAGGAAGAAGAAAGTGTTTTAAAATTGATTGTGGTGTGCTCGCTTTGGCAGCACATATACTAAAATTGATTGTGGTAACTATTGTACAAGTCTTCATGATATTATTGATCTATAGAATTATATATGTGGATGAGGTGTCAATAACTATTTAAAAGAAGAAGAAGAAATATCCAATATATAATATATATACAGAAAGAACACAGAAACTTATTACACACTCCAGATACACACACAGATACAAGTCAAAACAAGCAACAATCAAAACTCTTACTGAATAGTAATGTACTAAATACACCTTTAAAGAGAAAGGGAGTAGCAGAATAGAAAAGAAAATAAGATTTGGGCTGAGCCCTGGTGGCCTAGTGGTTGTGTGTGAGACTGCGACCCACTGGGTTGGCGGTTCAAATCCAGCAGCAGCTCTCCAGGAGCAAGGCTGGGACTCCCACTCCCACCAGAGGGCAGTGATGCCCCCCCCCCAATAAAGAAAAGAAAAGAAGATTCATCAATATGTTGTTTACAATCACACAACTTTCCTCTAGTTCTTAAATGCTTCCTCCCTCAGTCCCCTCACCCTACTATCATGCTACCAATTCGATCTTAGAATTCCATCTGGACAGGAGGATGTACTCTGGTACAGATAGGAATTGGAAACACAGGGAATCCAGGACAGGTGAACCCCTCAGGACCAATGATGAGAATGGCAACACTGGGAGGTTAGAGGGAAGGTGAGGGAGAGACGGGTAACAGATTACAAGAATCTACATATAACCTCCTCCCTGAGCAATGGACAGTGGAGAAGTCGGTCAAAGGATGCATCGATTGGTGCAAGATATGGCAAAATAATAATAATTTATAAATTATTAAGGATTTATGGGGGAGGGGAGCGAAGGAGGGAGGAGAAAAAATGAAGAGCAGATACCAGGGGCTCAAGTGGAAAGCAAATGTTTTGAAAATGATGATGGAAAAAAATGCACAAAAGTGCTTGATGCAATGGATGTATGTGTGGATTGTGATAAGAGTTATACAGCCCCCCCCCAATAAAATGATTTAATAAAAAAATGCTGTTTACAAGAAACACATCTCAGAAATAAAGATAAAAATAGAATAAAAATCAAAGGCTGGACAGAAGCATATCAAGAAAATGGCAACAACCACAAAAGTAAATGTGGCAATATTAATCTCTGAAAAAACACACTTCAAGGCAAATAGCATAATGAAGACAAGAATGGGCACTATATAATGATTAAAGGAACAATAGCTCAAAAAAACTTAATTGCAATAAACATAGATGCACCCAATAAAAGTCCTGCACAATATGTTGATAAAATCCACATGAAATTGAACAGAGATATAGATAGCTCAAAAACAATGAGAGACTTCAATCTACTACTCTCAAGGAAAGACAGATCATCAAGAAAAAACTAAATAAAGACACAAAGAAGTGAATTATAGGGAGCTGGTACTGGGGGCCTAAGTGAAGGGAAGATGTTTGGCGAGTGATGATGGAAACAAGTGTGCAAATGTGGCCTGCATACAACTGACGTATGTATTGATCTTGATGAGAGTTATATGACACCCCCCTCATAAAATTATTTATTTAAAAAAAGGAGGGGAAAGAGGAGCTTATTCCAAGGACTCAAGCAGAAAATATTTGGAAATGAATATGTCAATGTGTACAAATATGCTTGATACAAATGATGTTATAAGAGCTGTAAGAAACCCCAATAAAATCATTGTGGAAAAAAAAGACGCAAAACATCAGCAACACAAGGAACTCAACCTCCTAGTTATTTATAGAACACTCAACCCAAGAAGAACACAGTATGCATTCCTCTCCTGGGCACGGGAATCATTCTTGAGAATAGACGACATATAAGATCACAAAGCATGCTTTACCGTATTCCAAAATATTGAGATTCTAAGATCTATTTTCTCAGATTACAATGCTATAAAACTGGACATCAAAATTAAGACAAATACACAGAGATTGAACAACATTTTACTTAGAAATGACTGAATAATAGATCAAATAAGAGATGAAATTCTAAAATTCCTTGAAAAAAATGAGAATGTATACACAGCATAGTAAAATCTTTAGAACATAACTAACACAGTAATGAGAGTTCAGTTTATAATAATCTGCACACATGAAAAAAAAGAGAAGAAATTCAAAATCAATACCCTAACAAAATACCTTCAACAACTAGAATAAGGGAAACAATATAAATCCTGCAACAATCGAAGAAAAGATATCATCAGAATGAAAGCAGAAATAGATGAATTGAAAAAAATCTACAAGACAAGAAGATGGTTCTTTGACAGGATTAACAAAATTGACAGACCACTGGCAAAGTTAACAAAATAAAAAAATGAAAGTACCGAAGAGAAACTGAAAAGTGTGACATCACAACAGATGCATGTGAAATAAAAAGAATAACACGTGACCATAAAAAATGCATTCCAACAAGTTTTATAATCTCAAAGTAGTGGACCAATGTGTAGAAATACATCTTCCACTCAAATCAATGCAGACCGATGGTGAAAAACAACAATCCCATAAACAAGAAGAAATAGAGAAAAACACTAATCTACTTTAAACCACAAGAAGTCAAGAACCAGGCACATTCACAGGGGAATGCTTTTAAGTATTCAGAGAACTATCATGAAAACTACACAAATCATTCCAGAATATAGAAAAGGATGCACGGGACTGTGGCCCACTGGGATGGAGGTTCAATTCCGGCTCCCAGGAGCAAAGGCTGGGCCTCCTACTCCCACCACCTGAGGGCAGTGATGCCTAAAAAAAATAATTAAAAAAAATTTTTTTAATTGAAAATAAAAAATAAATAGAAAAGGATAAAAACTCCCCAATGCATTCTATGATACAAAAAGCAGGCAAAGAGCCCACAAAGGCAGAAAATGATAGACCAATACACCTCATGAACATGGATGCAATAATTCCCAACAAAATGCTGGGCAATAGAATCCATTGTTATATCAAAAAAATAATTTACCATGAACAAGTAGTACTCATGCCAGAGATGCAAGGATGGTTGCACCGGGTAAATAAGAAGAAAAACCACACGATCATATGAATAGGCACAGAAAAGGTATCTTAAATATCCAGCACTCATTTCTAAAAAAAAAAAACTCTCAACAAAATAGAAATATAAGGGAAATTCCTCAACATAATAAAGGCCATATATGATAAACCAAGAGCCAGTGTCACACTCAATGGGGGAAAGCGAGAAACATTTCATCCTCTATCACCATTCTTATTTAAATCAAAAGCAAAATCTTATCTAGAGCAATTAAACAACAAAAAGAAATCAAAGAAATCCAAATAGACAAATTCTCACTATCTACAGATGACATGACTCTGTATAGAGAGAACCCAAAAGACCCCACAAAAAGACTGCTGGGAACAACCAAGGGATTTAAAGTAGCAGGATACAAGATTAAGTAGCAGAAATCAATTGAATTCCTGTATACCCATAAAGCTAGATCTGGAAAAGAAAGCAGTATTAATCATAATAATCACACAAAAGAAACCTAACCAAAGGAACAAAAGAGTTGTACAAAGAAAACTATAGAACGCTATTACAAGAAACCAAAAAAGACCTACAAGAATGAAAGAATAGCCCATGTTCACTAATACACACACTTAATATTGTGAAAATGTCAATACTACCTAAAGTAATCTACAGAAACAAAGCAATCCAAATCCAAATCCCAAATACCCAAATACTAATGGCAAACTTTATATGGTGAGGGAAGAGACTCAGGATAAGTAAATAACTTCTTAAGAAGAAGAACCACCAAGGAGACCTCACACTAATTGACCTTAAAAACTTGCAAGACAGCTGAGCCCAGGTGGCACAGTGATTGTGCACAGGACTGCGGCCCACAGGGTTGATGGTTCAAATCGAGCAGCATGTCTCCAGGAGCAAGACTGGGCTTCCTACTCCCACCAGGGCAGTGATGCAAAGGAAAAAAAAAAGCTTACAAGACAGTCATAATAGACAAAACAGCCTGACAATGATACAATGATAGATACATAGAACAATGGAACAGAGCCAAAAATCTAGAAGTAAATGCATCTACATACAGGTGACTGCCTTTTGAACAAAGGACCAAAAGCTACCAAATGGGATAAAGACAAACATGTTAACAAATGGTGCTGGGAAAATTAGATGTCTATATGCAGAAGAATGAAATGGAACCCATATCTCCATGCACAAAAACCAGCTCAAGATGGATTAAAGACCTCAATGTAAACGCCAAAGCTATGAGAATCATACTTAAGACAATTAGGACAAATGTAAGGGCCCTATTGCAGGGCAAAGATAGAATACCAAGTAGAGTAAAGGAAGCACACACCATGAAGAAATAAAATAGATGACTGGGGACTACTAAAAATAAATCACATACACATTAAGACTTCATCAAAAGAGTAAAATGAGAATACAAAGCTGATGAAAGATACATTTGTGAGATCTACACAGTAAATAAGCTTCCAGAGATTTGCCTCTATCTATAATGGAGGGATGGGAATAAATCGGTTACCAGAGAGTTTGGGAGAGATGACTATAGGAAATGATAAACCTGACTTGAACAGTTAAAAGACTGTCTCACTTGATTAGTTTTCAGCATTTTCTGTGTTTTTGCTTTTCATATTGGGGTTTATTTCTGATGTGCTTTATTATTGTGGGAGATCCAGCTGGAAAGTTTTTATGTGTTTTCCAGTTATGAAACCCAGGAGTGATGAATCTATAAACAATTAAAATTAAACTAAGGGTTCCTGAGGGGAGGGGGTACAATGAGGAAGGAGAGTTAAAGGGTATCTGATATCAAGGAGTTCAAGAAGGAAGAGAATGTTTTGAAACTCATTGTGATAGTGGTTTTATAATACTGCTTGATGTGATTGAACTATGGAATGATATGGTGTCTGTAATTAGGGTTTCAATAAAATGGTTTCTAAAAAGAGGGTAAAATGAGAGCTGGCAGATTGGGAATTTCACAATAGACAAAGATGTAAGTACCAAAATCTATAAAACTCTACAATAATTCAATAAGAGAGTAACAAATGGCCCAATTAAACTGTGAGCAAAAAAGATGAACAGGTAGTTCACCAAAAGTGACACTCAAAAAGCTATCAAACACAGGACAAAATTCCCAAGATTACTATTCATCTATGAGATACAAATTTGAACAATGGTAACATACCACCTTACACTCATAATAATACCCCAACTGAGAGGAAAAAAAACCCCAGAAAACAACAAATGCTGAAGAAAATGACAAGAAACTTGAATTCGGGTCTGAGCCCCGGTGGCGTAAGTGGTTGAGTGTGGGACTGCAGCCCGTGGGCTTGGTGGTTCAAATCCAGCCCCCCCTACCCCGCCCCCCCCCCCCGCAAAAAAAATCAAGAAACTTGAACTTTTTTTTTTT